>QQSS02213839.1:0-11217 GCA_003687565.2 Craspedacusta sowerbii
TCGGTCATAATCTTCCATCGTGCTGGCGAAGACGAGAATAGGACATAGAGGCGGTTGATTGTACCGAATAAGGAAATCGCAGGAATGAAAGACTTTGCGCCGTCAGCCAGAACGAGGTTCAAGGAATGACCAGCACATGGTATATACAACACCTTTTCGTTCATTTCCAGAAGTCACCCTTGGACACCGGAATTATGACCTTTCATATTAGATCCATTGTCATAAGCTTGGCCTCAACAGTCTTGGATGTCAACACGAAGAGCATCCAAGGGCGCCAGAAAAGCCTCCAATTAGCCCATTCCGGTGGTGTCATTCACGTTCAAATACTCAAAAAAAGCTTCTCTTACTAGAATCCCCTCTTCTGGAATGCAATATACATATCGAAGAATCACGGACATTTGCTCCGAATGTGAAAAATCTGGTGTGCAGTCGAGAATGGCACAAAAAGTATTTTGAATTTCTCAAACAAGACAGGTTTGTCTCTCGAAGTTTCTCTGCCACAAGTTCAATTAATTCATTTCGTATATCATTCGATAAGTAGTGATCCTTCACTTTTCGTTTAATTATTTGGTCAGACAACTTCTTTTTAACACTGGATCATATTTCGCCAGACGTACGAAAACTCCCGGAAATTCCCATTAGATTTGGAGCTAAGCACTAGCACTAAGCACTCATGAGATCCTCGGATAGGAAGGTTTCGTTCAGAGAGCAATAAGACAACGTCAAGGAGTCGCTTTAAAACATCGCTCCAGAGTTCCCTCTCTTTCTGGTGTTGTTCGATCAGGCATATGTCCACTGCACTACAATTGCCGATAAATTGACGTAATTCCATATATTTTGACAAACAGTTCATGTGGCTAAGCCCGATTTTGTGGTCCTTCAGTTTTTTTGATAAGCCTTCCCACGTCTTCGTTCCTCGACTGAGTGGGACATCACCTCTACTGAATAGCTTGCAACATACGCAAAAAAATGGTGTCCGTGGAGGTTAAATAGTACAACCACATTCGTCGAACTCTCTCGACATTCTGCATAACTCTGTAGAAATGGACGCTGGAGAATCTTCGTTTACTGTCGTTGTATGGATAGTCCATTTCTTTCTGACTTGGTGCCACTCGCTGGACAAACTCATAGCGCTGTTTATCGGTGACGACATCAGGCCATTCAGCTGGGTCGCCACTGAGATAAAAAATTTCTTCAAAACGGGCCTGCTGTGTTTCTTCACTATCACGTTCATTCTGCGCATGAGCGCTAGGAGGAGCAGCAGTCACAGTTGCTGTCATTTCCACCATATGACCTTCTACAGAAACGGAACTGCCACTATCGTCACTTTTGCTGGGTTTAGCAGACTCTTCCACCAAGTGAAGCGTGTTGGGGGAGATGGGATGCTTTTTGATTGGGTTTGCCCATAGCTGGTTCACCTTTGGCTTAGTTAACAGTACTTCTTCTTGCCGCTCTTTTCGTTCTTTCTCTCTCTCTCTTTCGTTTCATTGCACCTGACTCGTATCGCCTGCTATCTCCGCTCATTTCGCCAATGCGCTAGGTCCAGTTGTAGGTAAAAGCCAGAGACGCATTTTAAGGGGTACGCGTCCTAGCGCGACACCGTACTAGAATAACAACGGATGCCTACCTACTATCTCTGCTGCTCGGTTCAGTGAATTTTAAGTACGGCTGTCAAGCGCATTCTCAACGAAAAAGATAATTTTTAATTAAATAACCAGCTCCACCTCGCTTTAACTCTGAATTTGGAACTCAATTCAACTCACCTCAACAATTTGGAAACTCATTTTAATGGCGCCGTAGTCCACTAAATAGCGAACGCAGAGAGCGCACCGAATTTTATGATGTCTCATATTGCGGTTGATTTGTGCAACATTTTGTAGTTACATCGCTTGTGCAACTCTGGAGAATTCGCTAGCAATGGTCTGACGCAGACACTTGAGGCACATCGAAATCATCTAACGCAGTGGCACACACACACACACACACACACACACACACACACACACACACACACACACACACACTGTGACGTTTTCATTTCTCAACCGTCCGTCGTGCTCGTTCCTCACGCGACTTTTGCGACATTTACGCGGTAATTAGTGTCGCTCTAGTACGGTATCGACCTATTACGGGTGAACAGTATTTCATAAGAAACCAACACAATCGTAGCTAACAGATTCGAACAAAACATCGACCGTTAGGAGCAAGCAATTACTGAATATCCAGAATAGTTTTTCGTTCAATATTGATTTACTATTGGTAACATCTACAGCATCTGTGTATGATGTATGCACCCACACCAGTTGTATGCGCGTGGTTGTAGCGGTCGTGTGGATGAATAGATGTGCGCGCGCATATGCTAGACTTGCATTGCCTAATATAAATAATTAAATAGTCAAACAACAAGATCCACAGCACACTAGTGACGCATGTCAGTATAGTATATTTAGCCTTCTGCACTCTGCCAATCTGTTCTGTGCATGTTCAGCAGGTAGGTATGCCTCCAGTTCAGCACGTATGCACATTCACTTATCAACCCTTGAGGCCCCTTCACGGTCTGAGGCCCCCCCAGGCCGGGGAGCGCGGGGGTGGTGACCACGGCTCTGGTTGTGCCTCATAGTTAAGCTGATAAATGTGTATTTTGTGGTTTTCAGCTGTGTGTATAAACTATCGGCCAAATTACTCAGAATAATAATTCTGGTTTCGGTGACGTGTACTAAAATTTGAGTGGCGATTAGTTGCTGTCATAATTAGCCGCGCGCCCAATTAAATAAATAGAACATGTTCTAATCGCAAACAGCGAGACGCGGCGAGACGCGATTTTCACGCGCGCAGTGTGACCGTCTCCATAGGAAAGCCTCTGTTCTTATTCTACATAATTGAGCGCGCGAAGTGTGACCCCCCCCCCCCACTTAAAAGCAAGTAAGTATGTAGTGTTAATCCTATACATTAAATAAAACAACTCCCAGTCGGGGACCTAATAATCAGTCACTTCACCGAGCAACTTTCTAGCCTTAGTAGGCGCTCTTTAGTGGTGTGCCGGCAGGCTTTTGTCGATCGTCTACGGTTACGGGTAAACCGGTCATCAACGGGTCCCCGCAATAGATTGCCAAAAACCGCATATTACTTTCAAGGTGGTAGGTACCAGGCGACGGCCTTACCTTGGTTTACCCGTACTAGGTAGAAATCTTTAAAGTGGACTTCCACATCCAGAAATTTTCTGCGGACAGAAAGGAACGATAGGTGACAGTGATTGATCGCCACTCCAACCCTTATCAGCAATGAAATCTTTTCTGTTCCGCTCTGTCGGGACAGAATTTGAACTGAATCAAAGGTTGAACGGATTTCTGGCGGCAAGTTTGAAAACGAGCAAATCAGCGTTTTAGATCGAGCAAATGTTTGGCGCGTGTTATTTTTGCGTGGTTCAAGCCAGCTAGCAGCATGAGGGACGTGTAGAATCCACGGCACCGCGGCCAACTGTTGTGTCGGAGATGATGAAAGTTGGATTCAGTTCAAATTCTGTCCCGACAGAGCGAAACGGAAAAGATTCCGATGCTGATAAGGGTTGGAGTGGCAATCATGGCAGAAGAGCCCAGGCACTTCCTCCTCCTTGCTGGTGGAAGGGATAGGTACTCCAAGTGTATCATGAGCAATCCATGACAATGGGTCACGGAATGTGTTTAAGAAGAAGCAAGATGCGAAATTTACAAAAGTTTGATATTTGTTATCTACTGTGCTCTAAAATATTACGTTTGGAACGCCGGTCTGAACTTGCCATGGTGTATGCATCAACCATCTGACAGTTTCTGAGATTGAGAGCATTTTTAGAGAGGTAACGAAAACTTAGAAAACTTTCCTGCCCTTTAATGTATATATTACGATATATAATAATATTAAAAATTAAAAAACGTTATAAAAATTATAATAATATACATTAATTATACATTTTAATATTATATCAATATGTCGTTATATAGACATACATATATATTTGCGTGTGTGTATACATATATATATATATATATATATATATATATATTGGAGACCAGAAAATACGCGAGTCATCTTGTCATCTATAAGGTCTTTTCGTGCTATGCGCATTCATCAGAAGATCTTAATCTCTCAATAGATGATAGCAAGAGATATGTATACATGTTATGCATTAAGAAAACTTCATCAGGAGAAGTAGTCGTAAACACACAGAATTCCTCGGGACTGAACAACAAAGGAATCAAATTACGCATTAGACACTTCCTCTATGGTAGAATTTTAAGTAGTTAACAATAAAAAAAAGTCCCTGGTAAGTTTCATTTAACTTTTTTGTTTTCATGTACCAAGCGATATTTTCTCTAACCACATCACATTACGACAAATAACACATTACAACATACAGATTAAAATTGCAAATCTCTTTGATAACCAAAATTGCTAATTTATTCTTTCGTTGCTCGCTAGGTCTCACGTAAAGCAGAATAAGGACGCGACTTACAGATTCTTTTTTTCAGCCCACAAATTTACTGATGAGGTAGCATTTGGACACAAGGAACTTTTAAAAATGGTGATGGCTAATTCAATTCCAATTTCTCTAAGTTTAAAAATAAGCCTAGGTACAAATGCAAGTGGACATACAAACATTTGGTAATGCTGTCTGTTGGGTGACATCAAGCAGTCCGCAACCAGAATGAAATAGAGCATCATGTGCATGTGCTGACCTGTGATGCAGCGGCTTTACAGGTTCAACAACCTTATTGCTGAAGTGGTATATAATCAGGACAAACTATAAGCTGCCCAGAGCCGAAAAGCACTTACCTGATGACGCTTGGAAGGCTACCCTGAAGTTAGGCCAGACAAGTTCAGTTTCTGATAATTCTCCATAACTATAAATTGCCTTGGCCTAGCCCTGCAAAGCTAGTATTCCAAGAAAAGCATCAGTCATACTGAGATACTAGAAAATATTTTAGGTGCATTAACGAAGGTGGCCAAGAATAATGGCTAGCAAAAGTCTTGAGTGGTGGAACTTTCTGGTGTCAAGATGATGATTTTCCATTCCTTTTAAACTACACGACTATAGCATGCATGGACTTTAATCACAGCGGTTATGGAACTCTAGGTCGGTTAAACGCAAGTCAGACTCACGGATGCCAAACAGCAACTGCGTGACAGGGTATGTTGCTATACTATGTTTTTCATTTTTCCCCACGATGTGCACCATTTACATGTTCGTAGTGATGGCTCCAGGCATGAAATTCCGTAAGAATATAAACAATATAGCATAATGAAAGGTCATTGAATAGAATATGTATGAAGTGAACCTTCATGGATTTTGCAAAAATAATCGTTGTCAAATGAATGTCTTAAAATGAACTTGCATTGAAATTCTTAAACCCAGCGCGGCAATGCCGGATAATACTTCTGTAAGAGAGGCAGGACCGCATTGCCTGGCTACTTTGGGACAAGACACAAACAATGTTAGTACCATCAAAGGCTCTTCTGATTCCTTCAGTTATCATGATAAGTTGAGTAACGTTTCTTAAGCCAAATTGTGGTCTGGTGATGCCTGTGTTTGCATCTGTAAAAATTGTAGATCAGGAGTCAAACACTTTTAAAACGTTTCCCTTAGTTTTGACAGTGCAGGTATTGGTCTGCAACAAATGTTTGTACATGCGAACACTTTTTTCTATATGGGCAAAGCAGCTGCAGTTTTGAATGTTAATTCAAATGAGCCTTGATGAAGCCTTACCTCAATTACACAGAAATGTGAACGCCTGGACGCATGTGGGAATGTTTTGTCAACAGCTGGATGTCGACTAATGGTCTTGCTAGCACATTGCTTTTCGTTGGGTATGCATACGCATATAGGATCAAAATTATTGTTTCTTGCAAAGGACAGCCTTTATCAAAACTTACCTTCGTTTCCTCTCCAGACAAAGAGAGAATTAGGAGGGCAATCATCCAGAGTGTGTTCCTTTATTTTTGCGTGGCGCCTTCTACTTTCCACGCAAAAATAAATGAAACCATGATTCAAGCGCATCATAAATTAGCACGCTACAAATAAATGCAAACGAAGACTCGAGTTCTCAATTAAATCCTGCATTTCCCCACGCAGCCTTCCCTCAACGCAGTCCTTTTTGCGCTCTCAATTTGCCACGTCATGCCCGCCAAGGCCTCGACAGCACGGCGACACTCTTCCGGAACGGTCCTATCGGCCGCAGAGTTCACTATTATACTGCAATTTAAACCCCCGTGACCTTCGAGCACACTACCTCCTGAGCCTAAATCATCCCGAATGACTCGCTCAACAAGGATGCCCTGACCTAATCAAGTTTACTATTCTCGGCACCGAATTGCCACGTGAGCATTTTACGCTGCCTCCAGTTTGTGTTTTCACTTACAGTCTGTGCTATGCAGGTCCCTTCGTCTCGATTACGTCTGATTATAGTTATACTATTGTGAAGGGTGGGTGGAGTGTTGTAGTTCGAGGGATTCTAGAATAGGTTTTGGAGTTTAGAGGTTGCTTACGTGGATTTAGGGGAGATTTTGGTTTCTGAAATTTACTGTTTGGCGGTTTCTTTTAATGAGTTTGTTGCCTTCGGTTTTCGTTCGCTAAGAGAGTCATTGGTGCTGCTATCCCTTGCGCGTGCTGGTTTCGTTTATACGTCGATTGCAATAATCTTGGTAAAAACAAGAAGGCATGCATCAATTTTTTTATTTATTTTTTTTCGCTGAAAAAGTTGGTCACCACTAAAGATGAGTAGATCACCATTAGGGCAGCAATGCCTTCCTGGCATGGTTAGCTATCATTGTAATCCTAAATGCCTGATAATTCAAAAACATCTACCAACTATCATAACATGAATGCTGGCATGGTGTCAGAGAAAGTATGAGCTGCAACCCTTAAGCCAATTACTTCGTAATAATTTATAGTCTGCTTGTAATAACTGGGTCTTCTAAAGCTGTACCACAGAAGGCTACTTAAGTTTCTGAGAAGGGATACTTTGTCACTGAAGTAGATGAGATTTGCTAGCCTCAGCAATAGCTAGGGATCTTTGAAGTGAAACTTGTGGAATTGCTAAAAGAGGGGGAATAAAATTGTATAGAGAAATAGTATAATAGAATAGTAAAATAGTATAGGGATAAGACAAAACAAAGAGCTGCATATTAATTTGAGGAAACAATTCCAAGTAGTCGTTTTCTCGCAGTTAATTATTCTCATTCAATCCCTAGTCCAAGTGCAGTCAGACTCAATAAGGAATCTATTTGCAGCATTCTAAATAAACACCAGTGGTATCTGTCCCTCACTATCATAAGCACAATTTAATTATGTTTTTCTTCTCCAAGTTTCTATAAGTTTTTCATATTATGCCAGATCATCGTGCATATATTTTGCTTTTTTGAAGTTAAAAATAAGAGCTTATGTTGTGTTTCATTCTGCTCTTGTTCTCAGATGCGTAGAGTGCTGTCCAAAAGTAAGGATGCTATAAGTATTGTGCACCTGAGGCTAGTCGCCATTGTTGGAATATGTCACATATTGGCTGTTAGTAGGGGATGTGGCACTGGTACACATGTCAATATTGCCCATGAAGCATCAACGTTCTTTAGGAGTCCAACTAATTTGAAGGTGGATTATACTGCTTTAATTCAGAAGCATCAGGATGCTTTTATAGCTGGAAATCCATACCCTGATGCTATGTATCCATCTTTATGTTTTGGTGGAAGCTATCATGAAGTTGCAGAGGACACTCACTGGGGCGAATTTCTTAATGCTACTATTACATATGTGAATGTGAATTTTCCTCAGCCCTGGGATATGGTAAGGATAGGACTGTTTTTCTGGGCATAAGTTGCATTATGATATGTATGAACTGCATGCATTTTTGAGCAAAGTTTTCAGTTCACAAATCTTTTGGAGGAAGCAATCAGAGGACACTCACTGGGGTAAATTTCTTAATGCTAAGATTACGAATTTCCATTTTCTTCAGCCCTGTGATATGGTAGGAATAAGACTGTTTGCTAAACATAATTTGTATTATGATATGTAGACTTGCAAAAATTTTTGTTGGCTTTGTAGTTTTTTAGGCTTTTGAGTTATCAACAGCTGGTAGGCTTTGACCTTTTTATTGAAGCATATTAAATTAAATGAAAATGGTATTGCAATCCTTGAGTAAAACTGAGAAGAAAAATTAGCAGTTATACGCCCAGCACAGGAAATCGCTCCAGGATTCCAGAGTTCAAGAATTTTTATGGATAGACCTAATATTGTGTGCTGTTGATTTGATTACGTGTCACTTGAAAAATAATTTGTTGGATATCTCCGATAGGATACTGAGAAGCTTGTGGCATTTATCTTTGGATTTGTTTCACATCAAATTGCGGATGTCACTTGGCACAGCCTGGGTATTGAGCAGGGATTTCTACGGAGTATGGCTGCTGCGAATTTTCATGGTGTTTTTGATGATGCACATTCGGATGGGGATGTTGGCGGGGACATGTTGACAATGTGGAATCAAGATGACAAGCTGATACCTATTTCAACATGGTGACTGTGCATTTTTACTTTTTCTGTTGTTCAACCAGCTAAATGCTCCTTGCTCATGCCGAAATATTGCATTTGGTAGATTTTGTATTGTGTAGTAGATTTAAGGGTTTTAGTCATGGTATTGTGAGCCTATTTAAAGCCCTTTTGACGTTATGGATGGCTTGCCTTGTTTTTATGTATTGATTTAAGGTGCCCGGCCTATCTACTCCCTGAGTGATTGGCTGTTTTTGCTTAAGGATGTGACAATTTTAATTTTTTTCCCCAAAAAACAACAGCAAAGTCTATTAAGACCGCTCACATCTACCTTGTCCAACTAGGCGAAGAGTCATGCTTGAAAAACTTAGTAGGCTTAATAACCCTGTGGAAGCAACTTCTCTTTTTCTGGCCTTTGACCTGTAATTAATACAGAAGACATAAAGTGGGACTGTGGGAGTTGAGAGTTTGTATTATTTGTGCAGAGGAGCTGAACTCATTGAAGCTGTATTGCTGTCACCTATAAACACCTGGTTCACGACCTAACTCTGGGGTGCTAAAAAACCAAGTGCATGAAGAATTTTTGTTAAAATTTGCTGATGCATTTGAATTGATGCGTTTGCTAGGGAAAATTTATAAAAAAATCAAAATGTTTAGCATTTAACATGACATTCAAAAAGCATCCTCCAGTCCTGTATCGGGCTTGGAAGTATGGCATGGTATGGGTATGTTTAAAGTATTAATTGTTCCATTTTTTTTGCAATTTATATGTCAAGTTACAGAAAGTTTCTTTAATTAAGGTATGTGCCTATTGAAGATTTGTACCAGATATACAAGAGTTTCTATGGATCGAATCAAACAGTTCCAAAGTATGTTATTGAACTGTGCAGCAAACTGGTGTACATAGAATATATTGCAGAAAAGATTGCAGGAAGAGAGATTTTTAAACTTTTTGCCAAGAAATCGCCATTTCTGGTTCAGCAGCTGCACAACTTCTTTCTAGGTAAGCACCGGTAGTGCTTTCGTTTTTGCAGTTGGCTTTGAACTTTTGCATGTTCTTTTTGGTATATCTCGCTGCTAAATGTTGTCTACATCTTAACAGAGAACGTTTTTCAAGGGTGTTTCCTCGTCCTAACAGTATAGGCTCATTCGAGATTCTTATGAATTCTTTTGATTCGTTTGGAATTTTTTAAATTTATTAATAGGTAAGACAGGCAAGGAGCAGCGCTTGAAATTTTGCATGCTTTACCATCTCTTTGGAGTTCGTTGGAGTCCATATAGCAGATATTTTATCCTACGTACTTCCACTTCGAAGCATGTTGTGTCAGGCGCACTTATCAGGCTACATTGTAGGCCTTATGAAATAGCATTATGAAATAGAAAGCAGCTTCGTTGCCCATGATGTATTTTTTCCTTCTTCGGATATAGGCGGCATCCATGATATGGCTTCTTGGACTCAGCTTATCTGGAATGACACCGCTTACATGCTGGAGCATGGCACTGCCAACTGCAACATGCAACATAACACTTTATTTGTGAATTGTGGCATAAGGAACAGCAGCATCCCTTTCACTCCTACACTTAGAAGCGTAAGGAATCCTGGTCGTCGAGACCTTCCGCTGCTCCATCTAGGAGTGAACGCCAGTGACGTGAAGACCGTTTATACGAAACGCGGTGTCTATTTTCATCCCGACCTAGTGGTCGATCGCTTAAGCAAGTTATGTCGAGAACGAATTTATAAAAATGATTACGTCACCTATGGGCAACCGCCGCCTCGAGCGATAATAGTAACGAAGAGCCCTTACTCTGAGCTTGGATGGTAATCACTGTTCCTTTTTCGAATGTTTTTGCACCCTTTATTCCTTTTCTTAATGTTTAGGTAGATTTTTAGCTTGCCTGCTATGTTCTTGCTGGTTTTACAGCAGTGTTTAAACGATTAACTGAGGGTTTGAGTGTGCATTATTTGGATTAAATAGACGTGTATTATAGAATTGATGTGATCATGGTTATTAAATTGCACGCGTTAGTCATTTATGCAATGCTTTCATGTCCCATGCATATTGTGAGTCTTATGCAACGATTTCTTCTCATATAGTACTGCAATTATATCGAGTCATTCATTGAAGCTTATATATTTGATATCGCATGTGTGAACTTACGGGCTTGGACGGTTTTAGAAATGCGTCTGTTTCGTTTTCATTTTCAAAGTAGTTTCCTTCTATCCGTTCTGCCAGCGTATTCCTTAATTTTTTGCTTCAATTTTTTTCAGGAAGATATCCAATGTGCGCTATAACGGTGTCGATGCGCTAGCAATATCAGCACCCAACCATGGCCTGCCTGGTCGTCCCCAGGTAGGGCGCGTTTATATAGCCACAGTCCAGGACCTGCTTCTTTCTGGCAATGAATCTGAGCATCCCGAGAAAGATATCGTCTTGACTGCAAAGCAGGTCATTGAAGGGCGAAATTCTATGAGCAAGTTTGGCTGGTCAATAGCTGCTACTGCGTGGTTTGAAGATGTAAAAAATTGTTCAGGATGCCGGACGGATGTGCTGTTAGTGGGAGCGCCCAGTTCAGGTCGGTTGGCTGGTTTTGTGGCCTTCTGTGGCAGTTTGTATTTATAGGGGACTAGATCTGGCTTTTCGATGCTAGTGATTTGACACTGTCGACAATTACATGTAATTTTTACCACATACGTATATATATATATA
>QQSS02213850.1:0-11216 GCA_003687565.2 Craspedacusta sowerbii
ATCATCATCATCATCATCATCATCATCATCATCATCATCATCATCATCGTCATCATCATCATCATCATAATCATCATGATCATCACCGTCATCATCATCATCATCGTCATCATCTTCATCATAATGATCATCATGATCATCATCGTCATCATCATCATAATCATCATCATCATCAGCAGCAGCAGCAGCAGCCGCAGCAGTATCATCATTATCGTCACTATCATCTTCATCATCTTCATCATCATCATCATTATCATTATCGTCATCATCGTCATCTTCATCATCATCATCATCATCATCATAATCATCATCAGCAGCATCATCTTCATCATCATCGTCAGCAGCAGCAGCAGCATCAGCATCATCATCATCATCTTCATCATCATCATCATCATCATCATCATCATCATCATCATCATCATCGTCATCATCATCGTCATGATCTTCATCATCTTCATCATAATGATCATCAGCAGCAGCAGCATTATCATCGTCATCATCATCATCATCATCTTCATCTTCATTTTCATCTTCATCGTCATAATATTGTTCATCATCATCTTCTTCTTCTTCTTCTTCTTCTTCCTCTTCTTCATCATAATAATCATCGTCGTCATCATGGTTAATACCATTATCATCATTATTCGAATCGTGTTTGTTTCTTAGATTTTGCCCTTCAACCGCCTCGAGAAGCAGCCGATGCCAGCATAACAGGTAGGTGGACTTAGTAACTGATATGAGATCTGATTTGAGGTCGTTGAGTCTTACTTATACTGTCTCCCAAGTTATTTGGTTGTGTTACGCCAATTGCTGGCATCATTCCGGCTTCTTGGAAGAACCTCAAAGCAAAGAAATCACACCCTATGTTCTGTGCTTCTTCTATAACATAATAAATCCTGCTACCAACCTGCATCAGGAAACACAAGTCCGTTGCAAGAATAATTGAAACTATCGACCAGAAAGTTTATTCAATGTGCGTTTGAGTTGCTATGCATGCATGTATCTTGGTCTCGATGAGAATCAGCAGAAGACAAACGTTTCGTCCGACCGTCCAACGGTTGTCTGGTAAAAGATAGTTGCTTTATGCAAAATGGATTTTATTTAGAATTAGAAAAAAAGAAAATTACGTTGGTACGTTTATGCGTTGTGAGCCTCTTTTTGGGGTATTAAGTGAGACCTTAGTACTAGTACTTACTTCAGGAATTTTGGTATTTATATATATATTATATTTATTATATATATATATATATTTATTTTATATATATATATATATATATATATATATATATATATTTATATTTATATATATATATATTTATATATTATTTATATATATTATATTATATAATATATTTATATATATTATTATATTATATTATTATATATATATATACATATATATTTTTTATTATATATATATATGTATATATATATATGTATGCATAATGCTAATTTAAATTTGTACGTTAAGTTTGATGAAGATATAAAAATTTAAATTCTCTCAATAGGTTTATGTATAATTGCTTTCAATATCTCCAGTTGTGATATCATTTGTGATATGATTATGCATTGATTACGTTTCGTTGTTTTAGATTGGCATACAACTGAAAGGACCCTTCGAAGTATTCTGGCTTTTCACGATGAGTCTGCCAGGTACCCTAAGAACCAAGTTGAAGAAGCGATGGTCAAGCTTCGTGAATATTTGGAGAAGTTTGAAAAGGCCTTGCGGGCACAGGGTCTCTGCAAAAGACTTGCATACGTTGGTAGCACATATGAAAATCTAAAGATTGTTTCTGCTCCACTCGATTTTAATGTTTTGTGCGTTCGAGATGGCAAGGGTTTGAAAATTGCCCCGATTTCGACCGTGAGTGGATACTCATTTTTACAACCGTCATCAGCTGATGTTGAATTTTCTAGCCTTCTTGATACCCAGGGTCGGCTTTGTCCAAGTAAGGTGGTCAGTACATTCAATGGAGCTGTGCAAAAAGTTGTGAATGCAGAAAGGTTGGACAAGCTACTCACTCTGAAGAAACACGGACCAGCCATAGTAATTAAAGTAAAGAAGGAAGGTGATTCGAGGCCTTGGTTTACTATAGACCTGGTCCCAACTTATGAAATTGTTGATGAAGGTAAGATGGTTCTTCGTGTTTGTTGTGGACGTCGATATTAACCTTTGGAAGATTTGCTATGGTTTGAATCCCATTTGCTGATGTTATATCTACTCATAAAGCTGAATTAGGTGATCCAGATCTGTTTGGCTGACGAGAAAAGTTCTGAGACTTGATTCCCCCTTGTTGCTTGCTTAGCCATCGGTTTCATTCTATTGTGGATCAAAGATGCGATGCGTTCCGGCGGGTTACATGGCGTATCAAAATTTTCACGCAAAAATCGTTGATGGTCTCGCCGTCTGGGCGGAAACTTGATGACTGCAACGATTCGGACTCGATCCGGATGTGTAGTGAACATTTTAGACCAAAAGGAGAAAAGTGAGGCCCTTACACACAAATAAACACCACACACACACACACACACACACGCACACACACACACACACACACACACACTCAAAGACACACACATACGCACACGAATGCGCACACAGGCTAACGCACACAGTGGCAAACACACACACAGGCAAACACACTCACACGAAAACGACCAATTCCATCTAGTAATTTAAAGATGGAAGCTCATGGCACACTGCAGCCCGTCAATAATTTGCTAAGGGCTTTGCTCGTCAATTCAGCGCAGCCGCATTTAAACACACCTCAATTCAGCACAGCCACTTGTAAGCACACCCCATTTCACCGCACCTCGGTTGAGGGCAGTCACATGTAAGCGCATCTCAATTCAGTGCAGCCACATGTAAGCGCACCTCAAATCAGCGCACCACATTTCAGCGCACCACATTTCAGCGCACCTCGATTCAGCTCATGGCGTTTTCGCGCAAGAATGTGTTGCGCATTGCTCTACACGATATGTTGCTATTAGCAAAGTTATCTTGAGTAAAGAAAGTAGCTTGGCCAATCAATGGTTATAGGTGCTTTGGCATCTCAAAATTAGAATTCTTGATTTTAGAATTTTCTAACATCTGCTATCAGGTTCCGAATAACCAAGGCTGCAATAAAGAGGGTTGGAAAGCTGGTGCAGATTTAATTAGATAGCCAGTCCTTTCGAAACTACATCCAATTGACAAAAAGCCTTCCTTTCCAAACTTCGGCCCAGAAATAGTTGCTGCTTCATCGGCCATCATTATTCGTATACACACACACACTCACATACGCGCGTGTGGTTATTGCCAGGGATATTTTTCTAGCATTAGCAGCACCTACATGAAGCCAAATATTACAGGTGAGTTTAGTGGATATGTGGAAGTGCAAGCGATGCCCTAAATGTCTAAGCGCAATATAGCGATGCGCTGAAATGTGCTTGCGCCGGATCGTTGTTGCGCTAAAATGCGGCTGCGCTGAATCGTCGTTAGCTGAAAAAGGGCAACTTACAAGGTATGCGCTGAAACGTGGTGCGTTGAGGCGCTGTAACGCCGTTTTACCTGTTTCGAGTATTGTATCAGACATTTTATTTGGGGTATGTGGGTGGGACCTCTCTCATTCATTTATCCTTGCCCGCAGTCTGACAATTTGTAGTTTGGATGAGCAAATACCTTTTTACAGGGTACTAGAATTTATTTTTTTTAGGAGGTAACCGGGCACAGTTTGTTCCCAAAGCCATAGGAAATCCAGGCAGCCAGGATCAGATCAGCGCTTGGAGGCAATCCTTTGCCGAAGAAGAGAAATCAACGCTTAAAAGCGTCGATAGCGACAATGAATGTCGGAAGAAGACCCTTCGCATTTTGAAGGCTATGCGCGTTCGAGATTCGACGGTCAAAACTCTACGCTCGTACGATCTGAAAACTCTCCTTCTTCATGCCACGAAGAATGGTAATCTCCATTGGCGTGAAAAAGATCTCGCTTATCGCGTGTTCGGCCTGCTGATTGACCTCCAACTTGCAGTCCAACTTAGGGAATTACCGAATTACTTTATTCGGGAAATTAATCTGTTTCAGACCTTGGAGCAAGTTGCTGCGTCCAATGTGGCCTGCAGGATTGGCGAACTCCTTCGTTCCGAAAAGAAATTTATGAAACTGCTTGACGCAACTGTCTCTTAGCTAGCTGTGCTACCCGAGGCAAATAATGAACAAACGAGACAAAAATAAATGGTTGGGCATGTGCCGAGGATCGCTTTTAGCTCGAAAGAATGAAACTTACTGCTGGTGTTTAATTATCATTAATATGTGGAGGCATATGTGAACTTTACTCCACCGTAGGCCCTTTACTTCTACTAATTTATATTAATAACTTAAGAAATGGTCTCTCGACCGGACCCGCGCAACATCTTGCTGACGATCCCTTTTGCTGCCACGGTATCCAACAGCACGTCAAAAAGACAAATTTTCGTGCCGCAAATCTTTTATCTTTGTTTTAGTAATACAAATCTTTAGAAGGTGCGTATTATTTCATTTAATTTTTTGGTAATTTTTTTTCTCTACTAGATGCTTGTCATTTTTTTCTTTTTTTTTCAATCTACGCAATTTGCTATTTATTTTTTTGTAATTTCTCTTTATTGGAGGTCGCACCCGCATTTTAGTCGTTTTTCATTCATTCATTCATTTATTCATTCATTCATTCATTCGTTCATTTTCAAGATAACTTCAACGATCTGATCAGCTACGGCTATGGAGGATGTCCCTACTTCACGAAGCGCATGTTTTTTTATAGCTCGCTGTGGACACCTCAGTTTTGTTACGGGATTTTCTTCAATGTGATGTTTGGAATCTTAATTTCATATTTTTAAATGGTAGTGAGCGTTTAAAGAGGCAAATAAATGAAATAATCTTTTTGTTGTTTTCTAACGCTCTGAAAGGAGCAATTTGACGCGTCTGTCATCTGGAGTTTTTAACTAGTTGTTCACTAAGAATCTAAGAGTCTCAGCTCTCGTGGTCTAGTGGTAAGTGCTCTGCTTTCCACTCCGGCGACCCGGGTTGGGTTCACATGCACGTCACTGACGAGTCCCACATAGGGCGAAACGCATCTGACGTTGGGGGAATGGAGGAACTGGTGAATTCCTTAACTTGGCCGATTTCAAATTTAGAAGCTCGTGTGATATGAGCCTCACCGGGCGGTATTCGGTGCTCTAAGCCGCACCAAACTTTACAGTAATCTAGGAATCGTTTTTACTCATTTACTAAGAAACTAAGAGTCGTCACGTCTGGTTTCGATCTAGTTTGATGTTGGGATCATAAGCAAGGCTTGTACTTCGATATTGCAGCTACAAAATGCATATATTTTGCATTTATTCTGTATTTCAAATACAGTCTGGGCAAGCACTTTTAAGGCAAGGCTAAATACATCGGCTGCCGAACCCGTTTCGTGAGAGTCGTCATGTATGCTGAGAAGGCGGAGCATTCTAGGCCTGTTATGCTGAAAAGCGGACTGTTAAAGGTTTCTGAACTAAATTTTCTTTAGGACCTTACGTTTCTCAACAAAGATCGACACAACGTGCTACCCTAACTCTTTGCCCCCTTATTCCAGCGTGTTGAACATCGCAATGGATAGCTTGTCGTAGTTTGTTTACACACAAAGCTGCACATCGTACTGGGAAGAAAAATAAAAAAACATTGATATGAAGGCACCGTACTTATGGAACCGCACGACTTGCAATGTAGCTAAGAAACGTATGACACTAAGTAACTTCAAACATGAAATGAAAAGTTTCTCTCGCAACAACTGAGGACTGTTTCGCTATGGTGAAAGGAAAAGTGGCTTTTTAAAATCAACTGCAAACCGTTACAACTTGACACAAAAAACAAACTAAACATCAAAGAGCAACTGCAGGTCTCCGTAGATGAAACACTACCTGGACATAGCGATGCTCTGTTGCCGCCATTTCCGCCATGTTCGCGTCAGGAGCTTCGAGGAATAAGCGTCCACTTAGCGGACGAATGCCAACCCTGAGCGCCGTTATTATTCGGAAAATCAGAAACTGGTTCAATATTCTCATATCTTCGTATAGCCTCATTCCTCTAGTATCTGTTAGGAATTATTAAGAGGTGGCGAATGCAATAATAAATACAAGGAAATGAAAGTAGCTGTTATTTCTATCCGCAGGCCATATGGCCAGCGGCGTTTCTCGACTACTTATGGTCAGCGGTGTTAGCGACTCTTCGGCTCTCTGGCATTAGATCCTCAAAGTTGGACAAAAAGTTAGATGCTAGTTCTCAAAGGGACATTTTTCAACTACGGATCGTATTTTGAAATCCAAGTCCGTTTAATGAATGGTTCTCAACATGCATGTGAGCCTCAAGTCGGGGACTTCGACAGTGAGTTCGAGTGGACAGTTCCACTTTCCAAACGTTGCTAAGAGCATAGCGGATTTTGAGTTTTTTTAAAGAGCCTTTCCTTTATTTCTCTGTAAACTTGATTTTGCCTGTTCTGCAGATTTTTTATCTGATGATCCGCAAATGCTCTTAAAACAAATGCAGGAAATTTATGCTGATCACCCAAGTATACTTAAAATGAAAGCTGAAAATATGTCGCTAGAAGGCAGAACCATAACCTTCAGAGAAGTTTCTAAGGAAGAAATAAATAAACTATTACATTCTTTAGAGATAACAAAGTCAACTGGCGAAGACCAGCTTCCCCCCAAAGCTTATTAAACTGGCTGCAAAGTCTCTTGATGCTCCCATCGCAAAAGCGATTAATGCAAGCCTAAGGGAGGGACTGTTCGCGAACCGCGCTAAGATAGCAGCGGTAGCTCCTCGTCACAAAGGGGGTGACCGCTCGGAAAAGAAGATTTACAGGCCTGCAAGTATTCTAAATACCATTTCTAAAATTTTTGAAAAGTCGTTAAAACTGCAAATAGCACAATACATGGAAAAAGAAGTCTTATTTCCGCATACAGAAACAAATACAATAGTCAGCATGTTTCAATCCGATTGGAGAAAAAAAACTCGACAAGAATTACGCAGTTGGCGCTGTAATGATGGATCTATCAAAACCATTCGTCTGCATACCGCATGATCTTCTAATAGCAAAACTTGGGGCATATGGACTAAGCAATGACGCACTGGCTTACATCTACCCGTACTTAAAGGGACGAGAACAGGCGGTTCGCATAGAGGGTAAATGCAGTGTATGCCAACAGATTTTGTCGGGAGCACGTCAAGGGTCCATCTTAGGTCCTTTATTTTTTTACACATTCATAAATGATCTCACGCTATTAATTGAAAAGGCTGACATACACAATTTTGCAGACGACGGTACGCTATCAGCTCACGCATGGAACACTGAAGATCTGAAAAATTCTTAGAGGACGAGTCCAACATCGCCATCGACTGATTAATCTCAAAGGTCATGATAGCCAACCCTGAATAATTTAAAGCAATTTTTGTGATCAAAGGAAAAAATGACACCTCCGGAAATAAGCTGCATATCAAAGGCACCGAAATAATGACTGAAAACTGGGTGATGCTCCTCGGGATAACAAAGGACTGCAAATTGAATATTGACAAGCACATAAGCAAAATATGCAATGCTGCTGCAGCTCAACTGAACGCCCTAATCAGATTAAAATCAAACCTTCCACTTGTTACCAGGAGAGCTACATCTATTGAAATGTCAACTACTGCCCGTTAGTTTGGCACTTTTTCACAGCAGCGTCCCTATCAAAAATTGCAAAATTGAAATACTACAAGAGCGAGCTCTTCTTTTCGTATACAATAATTACTCAGTCACATACGATCACCTTCTTGCAATCTCCATAAATGCACAATGGAAGTTCGATGGCTACGCACCTTATGCTTAGAAGTTATTAAAACGATCAATAATATGAACCCAGTATATATGAAAGAAATTTTCTTAGTGCCCAAAAACAGGCATTAGCCCAGATATCCCCTAAACCTTGCCGTGCTGAAACCGAACCAGGTTGCTTTTGGTTCACAAAGTATGAGTACTCTAGCCCTAAGGGTTTCGAACGCACTTCCAGAGCATATTAAGTCAAGTGCTAATGAAAGCCTTTTAAGTACCGAATGTGTATGCAACGTATGTGAGCAAAAGTTTTGATATTTGAAGCCTTGTTGAACAGTATTGAGCCAATTTTATTTTGTATAGCTGGCCAGTAGAAACTCGGAAATTTAATGTCTTTCTTATCTACGTTTTCTCGGATTAGCAGGATTTATCTTTTTATATTTCTGGCTACTAAAATATCGGACAGTGAATGTTTTTCTTATTTATTTTTTTTGTTTGGTTTAGTTAGCTCTTTGTAAATATGAGCTAGATTATCTTTTTCAGCTTGATACGTTAATTTTTTATCACTGAGTATAAATAAATGTGAAGTGAAATGAAATGAACGTCACTGATGAGCCCCACATAGGGGGAAATGGCGTTGGGGGGAATGGAGGAACTTGTGACGTTTCTTAACTTAAAAAGACATTATTTTTTTTTATTGGTGGTGCTTGTCACAAGATATACTGGACGGTAATGACAGCTCTCGGTCAGGCCTGCGTGCACCTACCACCTGCATTTATGGCTACAGCTCGAGTAAAGTTTATCAAGAAAGAATTTGGTCCCCAGGTTTAAGTCCCATTCTTGAGTGCTGCAGGAGAAGCACCAGGTACATGGTCAAGTGTTTTCGGTGTTGTCAGGAGTTGTGTATCATTGTGATGCCTGGTGGAGAGTATTCATATAACAGACTGCAAAGTTGACTATGCTTCGAGGCCAGCTTACTGCTTGCCAGACCACTAGTTGTGTCGGCTTGGAAGAACCGAGTTCCGAATGGATTAGATCACTAGCGAATAAGATGACAACGTTTGACTATCCTACTCTCTGTTACTTCTCTCTCTCTTTTTTTTTATTTTTGACAGTTTGTCTTTTGTGCCTTTTGTGTTATTTGATGACCGTTGCTAGATTTCATTCAATCAAGAACGTGTGTCACTCGTTGGTAGGTGTCGGTTGGTTTCATGATGGTAATCATGTATGCAAATCTCATCAATTCTGATTTAATGACTTAATTGCAAAGCCTGGTTGATCGTGTTTCTTCTGCGTTTATATGTGACTCGTACTTTAGTTTGAGCCGAACTCGAATCGAATGCAATAGTGTTTTGAATTTGAATTAAACGCTTACGTGGTCGGCCTGTATTCCTATTTCTGTGTATGGAATGCGTACGTGCTTAGATTTCCAAATTGAACACCAGAGTGTTTTTGCTTTCTTTCCAAGTTCGAATCTGTAGGTTCTTCGCAGAGCGTTTACGTGTTCCTAGATGATGAGTGTAAGACATGAGGTCAGCAGAAATATTTCTGCTTTCCTGTATTTCGTAAGAAAATCATTATTTCGCTAACTCAGATAGGTGGGATCCTCAATTTTATTTGCCCCGGGCTAAAGAGGATGTCTCCTTCCCCAGCAAATGTATTTTTAATAATGTCGTACTTATTACATATTATTGCAATGGTGGTGTTGTTTCTTATGTAATTTGCATTTGAGGAGAAAAATATATGTTGTTGTTGTTGTTGTTGTTGTTGTTGTTGTTGTTGTTGTTGTTGTTGTTGTTGTTGTTGTTACTAAGAGCATTTATTTTATTAGCTCCTTTGCTCTACTTTATTTATAAGCCGGGGATGATTTTGCCAGTGCTCACAAATTTGGACGATGTCGTTGCTTTTTTTAAAAAGTTTTATAGGCAACTGCTACACGTTACTTGAAGAAATCTTGTTGACTCTAAGGCAATAGTTAGAAAGTATCTGCCTTTCGTGAGGGTCACTATACTTACAGTTTAGCATGCGGGAATATCTAACCAACGGTGAATGTAATAGTTAACTGTGCCGTTAACATTCTGCTTTACCCAGGTGGTTAGGGTGATGACTGACATAGATAGGCCCCAGCTAAGCTTTGACTGGATGTGCTTCTGGGTCTTCAATCCAGGATACCATTGGACATACAAAATAGCTTCGCGGTTTCTGTTATTAGTTCTGACTTGCGTTTCCTGCTTGTCACTTTGATCTCGAAGTGTCTTCCTTAGCACGTAAAGGATTGACCGACTTTGTTAGTTGTTAACGAACAAGTTTGGATTGACTTGTTTCATCCCCTTGTCGACCATCTTTCTACCGAATGAGTGGCGTTTGTCGACAGGAATGGTCATCTTGCTCTAGGAGCACCATCGTTCGTTTGCAGTAAAGATGGTTTGGTTATTTTATATAATATAATATGAAAGTCTTGCGAAATCGCCGGATTCAAGCGAGCCAAGTTTTCCGTTCAAAACCATGATCTGGTACACGATCTGCCTCGGCCTGTTTTCGGCTGTTCAAGGTTTGTTTTACGTTCCAGTCTATAGGTAACTGTATACTGTAGGTTCATTCAAGATTTATTCTATTGAATATAATATGTATATATATATATATATATATATATAATGTAATATCGACCTATGACAGGGATGTGGTCGGTGTCACATCATGTGGTGCAGCGTCAATAACAGGGAGAAACACAGCGGCGAAATAAAACAAATACTTGACTGCGTGCCTGAAGCTCAGTGAAACCACTGCTTTTATCATCTTAAAAGTCTAGCAGCAAAAAAGATGTCACCAGACTTTAAAGAAAGAATGAATGCCTGTGTGCGAAGTCGCTGTAAGTTCCAAATGTTTTGCCTGGCCTTTTTAAGACATGAGAGCACAACATACTAAGCTGCTTCTTCACAATGAGGTTAAGTGAATGCTTAAGGGGATTAATCCTGAATCGGTTGTATAAACAGCGTTGAAGTTATTCTTCTAATTTTTGTAATGGAGTATGGCTCAAATCATCATGCAACAGAGTAGTTACCTCTGCGGAGGCTCAAGGATATTCAGAGCCCCTGTTTCCAAAGCGCCAGTTCTATCTTGGACTATGTTCCTAAATATGGTGCAGGTCAGGTTTGAAGTGTCATGGAATGTGGAATGTAAACATCATGTGTAAGCAGCGCAATTGTTCCGGTGTGGTCGGCAGATATTTCGAGCCCTTGTCGCCCCGAAGGCCGATCCTATCTTGAAGTTTGCTCAATTTGGGAGCGATCTATGGCGAAGGGAAAACTTTATTGCCTTTATATTTGCAGCATAGCTGTATTGGAGAAACCTCCAGACATTTCAACACCAGAATCGAAGACCATTTAGGAAAAGATCGGGCGTCACATGTTTGGA
>QQSS02213861.1:0-10000 GCA_003687565.2 Craspedacusta sowerbii
TTATTATTATTATTATTATTATTATTATTATTATTATTATTATTATTATTATTATTATTATTATTATTATTGTGATTCAAATATGTTGATTGAGAAGTTCGTAGACAAATGCTGGTTTATTTTGGTGGAGCATCTTTGTATGCTTGTTTTGTTTTGTTTTTCAACCTGTCTATAGCCTGAAATGTAAACCTGTAACAGCCACGTTGACGGAGAATATCTAGAAATGATCCTGAAAATTTTTATGAATAAATGAATGAACGAATGAATGAACGAATGAATGAATGACTGAATAAACGATGACTTGAGCGTTTGTACCGACGTTTGTGGATGCATTCCTTTTACTCCTGCTTTCTCTCAGCATGCCGACAGCCGAGTTGTTCCCGGAGGTGCCCCGGGAACTCCCTCCCCGACGAGCATGGCTGTGAGACGTGCAGATGCAGAATCCTCGATGGTTCGTATTAAAATAGACCGACCCATGCTTGGTATTTACGTATCTGTGCATTATTTCTCCTCCGTGTTTGCAGATTTACGGTATCTGCCATTTCAGGCTTCGAAATCATTGTCATAAATGGGTGACTTCGCATATTTAACGAAATCTTTTTAGCATAGTCCAGATCTCTGTAATTGATATTTCCTAATGCTTAGAATTGTGGGCCTATATCACGGAAATTTAGGTGTGTGAAAGTTGTTGATCACCAGCGCTAATGTGAAGTTTCCTCATTTTAGATGGATATCGCAACGCTGTGACTCCATTAACTGACGTTCTGGCTAAGTTGGGCCTGTTCGATTCCACTCTTCTCTCTAATTTGTCAAAAATGTATTTGGATGAAATCGCTGAGAAGTTTTTCGGAGTCGATCTGGACACCCTGGTTGAGAATTTCCCGAACGTTAAGAAGGCCATCAGCTATGTGAGGAACACAAAACTCCACGAGCTGACTTGGTGCTACGATTTGCAGCTGAACTATTCCCTGTACGACGTTTTGGCCAAAATCGAAGCCTCCACGTTTAACCGTGCGGTGATCATGCAAAAAGTACGCGACAATCCCTACGCGGCGACGTATGTGGCCGAGAAAGAAATGCAGTCGTTGCACATGGCATGTCCGGCTTTGGTCAGAGGTTACGAGTCGTTCTACCTACACGCCGTGTTCCAAGTCGCCGCGCAAAGCCTTGGCGTCTCTGAGACTGTCTTCAACGCGACTGACCTTGCGTTGGCGGGTAAGTTTAGCGAGCTCATGGCGAAGAACCTTGCGCGAGTGGATGTAGCTGACGGGGAGGGTGCCGCGGCAGCTGTTGCTGCCTTGCAACACCACGTGCTGCTGATGAACAAGGACACGAAGGCCTCTGTGTGGATGCGGAGTGGTGTGGCTATGCCCAACGTTTCGGCCGATACTCCCTCCAGGGATGCTGCTGGCGTTCTGGAGACGTACTTGAACATGACCCCGATACATCTTCTAACTAAGAGTATTTACATGGACTTGGTAGACTACGACAGTATGCGGAGGCTCATCTTCCAACTGTTTGCGGATACCCGCTACTTTGCCTTCTTCGATAGCTCGTTCAAGACCCTGGCACTTGCTTTCGATGTCGGATACGAGGAAGCCTTGGATTTGTCCATGCTTGACATTAAGCTACTGGTCGATAGTTTCAATCCGAGAGTCTTCGGTCTGCCGTTAGCGGAGGTTGCCTTCCAAGCTGGTGTCGGTGGTTTTGCCGGATTGATGAGGACTTCCCTGAAGGACGTTCTTTCCAAAGCAACAGGAGCCACTGCAGAGTTTGTCGCGCTGTATACATTGCGTGACACTGCCTACCTGCCGTGGAACCTTTTGGAGGCGAGACTCGACTCGCTCCTTCCGTTATATGGTGAACCACTGCGGGCCCAGCACCTTACCCCTCGTCAGATGCTCGAATATCGTAATCAGTCTGTCGAGCCGCTCGTCTCGCTGTACTTCGAAAACTTGCGCTATCTGTTCGATCGCCAACTACTAGACCTCGCTCTAATTTATAACATATCCGCCGCCGATTTGTCTTCAATCTCGATCGCAGAGTTGTGGGAAAGCAAGACTGGTTTGAGAAGGCGTGATTATTTACTTTTCCTACCCGACGACTACTACCTTGAGAGATATCTGGACTTCAAGTACGCTGATGTAAACAAGGCCTTGAATCTCGAAGGTTCGGATTACCTGAAGTTTAGTGTCGAGACGATTCGTAAGCTGCTGTACTCCTACTTCGGGAAAACTGGTAGGTAATTTTGTTCGCTCTATCGCTTTCAAATGTTTTTATTGTGCAGGTTAACTCAACTGACAAGCTTGACATTGAAGATTGAAGCGCAACGTTTTTGAAAATTAAAAGCTATCGGTAGAGACTTTGCACAGTCAGTGACTTGCACGCACGCGCGCACGCATGCACACACACACACACAAACGCACACACACACGCACACACACACACACACACACACACACACACACATACACTAACACGCAAAGCTACGCACACCCATGCACTCATACACATACACACACACACACACGCACGCACGCACACACACACACACGCACACCTGCATTATGCTGTCCTGGAAATATTTCAGCATTGCTTGTTTCATGGTTGTAGGTGAGTGTCGCGAGGATTGTTCGCGAATGCTCTACGAGCCGGTGTGCGCTACAAACGGATTGACCTACACCAGTGTATGCGAGTTGAGGAACGCCATTTGTATTTCTCGAGGAAAGTTCATGCTGGCTCACCAGGGCGCGTGCCAAGGTTTGCTATGAATTGCGCTTTTGTTTTCTTTGTACGTTATAGTTGTTCTTCGGATTAATGGAACCGCGGCGTGGTGTGGCATCTGTTCATTAATATATCCGTTTGCTAACCGTGTGCCCGTCCTTTATTAGGTTGCTTCGTGCCTTCGTGCAATGTGCCGTGCGTCAATGGAGGCGCTAAAGATGAAAATGGATGCGAAACTTGTGACTGTCTGACCGGTAGGTTCAAGATGATGTTTTCCTCAAGACGAGCGACATGTGTGTGTGTTTGTGTGTGTATGTGTGTGTGTTTGTGTGTGTGTGTGTGTGTCTGTGTATGTCTTTGTGTCTGTGTGCGTGTGTACATTTTCACTTTCCGCAGACTCGTTTTTAGGCTTTGCATCAAGTGATTGGACAGTTTTTCTAGTGTTACTTTGTCATACGATGACGGGTGTATCGGATGAGTGCTGCCTTAGAGCAGGGATGATGCTCTAACATTTTGAACGATATGTCAACGTATTGAATACCTAGCTCGTTACGTTGCTGTGGCTAGTTTGCGTGAAATCCTCTTAATGTTGAAACCAAGTTCAGCATGTGTGTTTTGCCGGTAAACTGGTAGCTGTTACGAAGTTCCTGTACCGTAACGTTGCTCTGTTTAGAAACTTTGCTTATCGTCAAGTGTGCTCCTTATCATGGCAATGCGCTCTTAATTATAATGATCAGCTTCACTTCTTTTCAACAGCCGAAGAGGTCTGTGCGATTGATAACGGAGGATGTGAGGACGAATGTTTGAATGTGAATGGATCGGTTCGGTGAGTATTCGTTCAAATTTCGCTCCTTTTCATTTGACACGTCAAGGCTTATAGGTCGCGTGTTTTGGCATACCTTCCACCGTAAATATTAGACACCGAAAGTCCGCCGAAACGAAGCTGATGCTGCCAAAGAGCATCAAAGAATGGCGGTTGAGCAATGCTGCGAGTTTAGTATGGTGGCTGGGTTTTTGTTTAAGATGGGGTTTGCTAATTTTTAATTATTTGGTTTTCTTCTTCGGTTGCTTGTTTAGCTGCGAGTGCATGTTCGGCTCTCTGAACTCGGACGGTCGCACGTGCCTGGTCTATTCGCCCATGGTGTACATCTCGAATGGCGACCGGATGGTCTTCTATTATGGCGAGATGCAAATGATTGCCGGTGGATTTTCGTCCGTGACTATGGCCCGTCACGACTTGAGGCGCGGGCTGATGTTCTACATTGATGGAAACGGAACCAGTATAGGTGTCATGAGGTTGAACCACGACCTGACGAAGACTATACTTTGGATGGCATGTAAGTGGAGTCGACTTTTCATGCTTGAAATTTGGTCGAAGAAACAGCCTTCAATTATTATTTGAACTCTTCTCAAAAGTTTCCTAGCGTGTAAGTAGATAGTTAATGCTGTTGTTGTGGTTGTTGTGGTGGTTGTGGTTGATGCTTTTGTTCATGTCTTGCTTCTAAATCTGGTCTAGCTATTGCGTTATTTGAGACTGTAACCACTCGAACACGTTCCAGACAATGCGGCCCGCATGTCATTCGGTTTTAGAAGCGAAGATCCCTTCACTTCAGAAACGGATGCAGCAAATATGCGGGTCGCATTGTTTGGAACGTGTTCGACTGGTTACACTTTCAGGATGCTTTCAACCGTTTTGTCGACCCTCGTTGTTCCCCTGTGCCTCTGCGAGAAGAATGCGATACCTTTTGTGGCCAGCAGCTATCTTTTTCTTTTCTTTTCTTTTCTTTTTCACATTTGTTTATGCTGAGTAATGAAAAACTAACCTATGAAAATGAATAAAATGATCTAGCTTATAAATACAAGAGCTAACTAAACCGAGAAAAATTAGATATGAGAAACGTTCAATATCTGAGTTTCTGATAGCCAGAAATATCAGCTCAATACTATTCAATAAGTCTTCAAATATTGAATCTTTTGTTCGCATACATTACAAACACATTTGGAGCCATCCCATTTTTTAAATATTTAACTTGAAACGGCGACAACTTAAAAGCTATCATTAGGTATGTTTGGATACGCCAAGCCCCTGCGTGCACATTTGTTGTAGAGCCTGCTTCCATCGACGTTTTTAAATTAGGATGGTCTCATCGATGTCACTGATACGTAGCGTTTGTAAGAAAATGTTCTGATAATTCTACATAAGTGAGTGAAAGGTTTTCTTCTTCGATGTGTTTTCATTCGCCTAGCTAATCGGACGCGCGTTTCTTCCTTCGTTTACGATTCGGACGGATTGGCGATCTTCTTCACGGTATTTGATGGAGCATCTAGCTCATCCACCATTGTCGAGATGCTTCTTGACGATCAAGGACGTCCAGTGCGAGATCCAGTCTCTGTATACTATGGAGCGTATGTCTCTGACCTGGCGCTTTATTCCGGTTGCAATGAAAGGTACGCCCCTGTACCGAGCAAGTAATATGTTTACGTTTTTGAGCTTCATGCATATATCACTTTCCATCACAACATGGATTAGTGTGTATACGGCACTTTGCGTAATCCCTTCGTATTGTGCTTCTTTGTTTATCGCTGTTATTTTTGCTTGATCGTTTTGACAAAGTACTTTTTTGTGCTTAAGTTGTGGCTAGTGTTCTTACGAATCTGTTTATTTACTTTTTCAGAGCTCTGTTCTTCACTGAAACTTCTGCCTCTGGTGGCGGTCAAATTGCTAGGTTAAACTTGACGAGTTCCCAGCCGCGACCTGCAGTGGTCTGGCGCGTAAGTGGCCTATTCCGTCCTGGATCGTTGACTGTGGATCCTAGTGAGAAACGGCTGTATTTCTCGTCTGCTAGCGATTCAACGCCTGGGACACGGTTGGTATTGGCATTGCCGTTTGCTTTACGGGCATAATCAAGTTTTGCGAAAACGTGTATCGCATTTGTTGTATTCGTTTCTTACTTCTGTGCTGCTATTGCTATTTTAAAAATTATACAATGAATCAGCCCGTTCTTCATAGGCTGTCAATTGACTTAAGTGTTTCTGTGTACTTGTGCTTGCCTGGAATGTGTGGTTGTGAATGAATACCTGGATTATGTGATGTGTGAATGCGTTTCTCTTGTGTGTGCGAGGGAGATACGGTACGTCTGACGTTTGGTGCGTGTGTTTGTTTGTGTATGCTTTTCGATTGTGTATGGAAAGGTTGGTGCGAGTCGATTGTATGCGAGCAATCTTTCGTGTATAACTGTACAGTACACTGCTCTGAATGCGTACGTGTGACTCTGACTGGTTTGACTTAACGTGAACTAGACTTACGAATGTGCGAGTGCTGAATTTCCGTTTTGGTTTGACTTAACGTCATCTAGATATATTAATGCGCTAGTGTTATATTGCCATTTTGGTTTGCCTTGCGTGATCTAAAATGTGCTAGTGATATGTGGCCACTTTGGTTGACCTTGCGTGAACTAGACTTACGAATGTGCGAGTGCTGAATTGCCGTTTTGCTTTGACTTACGGTGATATAGACGTATGATTGTGCTTTGATTAATGCACTTCCGTTTATGTTCAGAATCGAGTCAGTTTTCCTGGATGGCTCGTGTCGACAGTTATTGGTTGAAACGCCATTTCTGGTTCGCAGCATCGAGTATGTCCGGTTCTTCAACTCCCTCCTTCTTGGGCACGGGTCCAGCATGACCGCAGTAGACCTGTATGGACGACTTGCCACTTTGATAACTGACTTGCCCAATCCTGCATTCCATGTCGGTGTGAATGAAGTTCCGATGCGTAAGTTTTGTTTTATGTTTGTGCTCTTGCTTTTATTTGCTTCAAGATCCAAACGAAGGCAGTAGCACCGCATTTGTAATTGCTTTAAGAAGTAAAAACAGCTCGTTTTAATTTCAAGGCCATGTTCCGACAAAACCTCGGTCATTTTCAACTTAACCAAACAAACTTCGCAAGGATATTTATACGGAATAGGCGTGAATACACCAAGCGCTCGTAGATAGAACACGTAAAAAAAACTTACGCGACAAACAAAAGGTGAGCGGGAAAAATAAATAAGTTTACGAATAGATTTTTATGATTTCAGTGATTTTAATAATGCTCCGCTATGGAATGGACTCGCATTGAAATTGTGGTTTCTGTTTCCGGTGGCCATATTGCTTGTTAAGTTAATCCCGTGTTGTTGCCACTCTGAGCCTGAGGTTTTGCCGAACCATAATATAAGTCTGAAGTGAACGTTTTTTTTTTGTGGATCCAAATTTAAAGCCCTGCCTGCATCCGATGCGAACCCGTTACCGGATCTGTGTCTTGACGTACCAGATGCCGACACGCTATCGGAATCGGATCTTGAAGTATAGGTTTATGTACTATCTTTAGTAGCTCCATTCCCTCCCTCATCTCGGAATCCGAGCCCATATATCTCCCTAGACGCGAAAATGAAAAGCATGTTGTTTGCGTTACCTTGACAACGATATAAAAACTATATATTACCTTGAATATATATATATATATACATATATTCAGAAGATACTTATATACCCACATCATATACTTAGATGCTTATATGCTCATATTGCTATTGTGAGTACTTGCTTATAGGATCATAGAAACCTAGCCAAGCTTATCACTCTGCTCTTTGTTTTTCAGTTTTTCGTTTAGTTATTATTTTCATAGTAGGCGGAGAATATGTTCGGTGCCCCCTCGCCGCGAAACTGGCATATTTGTAGCTGTTAGTTTTTATTTGTTTATTTATTGTTATTTATTTATTTATTTAGTTCTTTAGTTATTTATTGCGCTTCTGGTGTTATTGAAGATGTAAAAACCTATCCGCCGATCCTATTTTGAGTAAATTGATAAATGAAGGCGCATGCTGAATTATTTGACCGGTTGAACGTCGGATTGTAGGTGTCAATTTTTTCGAAGGCTTTCTTGGTTTGTCTTAGTACTGCGTGTCATTCATTTAGACGACCGTTGCGACGAGTCCATACCTTGTGGTACTCGCCCACCCCCCACGCTACCTCCGTCACCATCGCCTACACCCACACCAGCCGAGACATGCTACCCGTACGGTGCAGCTCGCGGTGACCGGCGCGTTTCTCAGTCAGTACCGGTGTACCTCACGAAGCCGATTCCGTTTTTCCACAGGACAGAGTATAGTCTTTTTGTGAGTGACTGTAGATCGTAGTTGTGCATAAATTTTAACTCTATTTCAGTTGCTTTGAAATAAAGAGATGTTCGTTTCTTGATGTTTTCTACGATTTATTCATATATATATATATGTATATATATATATATATATGTTTATATATAAGTATATAATAGAGAACATGAAGTGGCTGTAGATCATAGATGGTCATAAAATTTGACTTCACTCCAGTTGCTTTGAAATATAGAGATGTTGCTTTCTTAATGTTCTCTGTCATATATATAGTTTAAATAACAGATGATTATATGCCAGTTAGACACATAGGGAGGATAACCGATGTGTTAGATATAGCCTGTTGTGTACCTGATATGGAAGATATGACCTGTACGGTTGTGAAGGTACTCCATGCACTCATAATTGGTTCAGTTGCCTGTCTGCTACTTCTAGGTGAACGAGGACGGTCACATAACCAGTGGCATGCCTTGCAACATGTCTGCGTCCAGTCTTCCAGACGGAATCGGGGCCATACTTGCCCCGTACTCGTTCAACGCTTCCTTCAACAATGCGACGGCAGTCTACTTCCGTGAGTCGTTCGACCCGTCAGAGCTTTCGCGAGTCTCCAACGACGTGCGAGCTCTGCCGCAGTACTCGTCATTCTCCGCTAGAGTAGCCCTTGTTGTCACGTGGGACAACGTTTCAGATCCTATGTCGATGGTATGTAACCCGCTTCTAGTCAAGTCACCATGATAGTACGTAATTACTTCGAAAAATTTTGACAACCAGAAAACTGACTCACGATGATTGTACCTAATTAGTTTGAAAAATTTTGACAACCAGAAAACTGACTCACGATGATTGTACCTAATTAGTTTGAAAAATTTTGACAACCAGAAAACTGACTCACGATGATTGTGCGTAATTAGTTTGAAAAATTTTGACAACCCAGAAAACTGACTCACGATGATTGTACGTAATTAGTTTGAAAAATATTGACAACCGGAAAACTGACTCCCGCTGATTGTACGTAATTAGTTGAAAATTTTGACATTTAGAAAAGTGACTCACGATGAAGGTACGTAATTAGTTTGAAAATTGGACACCCTGAAAACTTGAACAGATTATCTGGTGCTTTCGTTCCAGCCCGAAATTCTAGAGACCTTTCCTCTAGACTCCACTCCACCAGTAATCTCTCTAGATTGCTGGCAGTCGCGTCAAACTAATGTAGATCTTTACAAGATGTTTCATGTTCTCTCGTTCACAAAGTGTTCGTTGGGTCTTTGTTTATGCAGAGTGGTGGATTGCATCATCCACCGCACCACATCAGCATGCGCACCCAGCACCAATCAATCTTTGTTAAACATATACCAATCATGAACCCCGTACACCTGTCAGATGGGGCAAGCGACCAAGCCGAATTTAGTAAACTCATGCATGTGCATATCATAAATAACGCACTTACTGTAGTTGCTTCGTTACTTGAGTATGCGTTGTTGCAGGATCTTTTCCCATCCTTTTTTCTTGTAAACTCGAACACTCTCGTCTTTCTTTAGAAAATAAACGTTTATGCTTTAATTTTTTGTCATGCTTGTCTCATTTATTTGATGCACTGCTTTTGTTGTCTTTTAGCTCAATACCTTCCAAGTCGTGGTGGCGTCGGACTATATAAAAACCTATGCATTGTTTTGTTACATCACGCTAAACGCTCGCTATGCACAGGTAAGATTTTATCTGTTGACGGGCCACGTTCTGTGCGCGTATGTTACGAAAACTGTTGCGAACTCGATTTAAAGCTTATCGCCCGATCCGTACCGATTCTGCCCGGCTCTCGCTGGCTCTGAGCTCGGTTTCGACAGTTCTTGACAAAAACCCGACCCGGGGCTGCCGAGTCCCGCCGATTTAATCGAGAAATAGAGTCTTGATTTTAGAGATAGTTACTTTGAGTACTTATTCAGTCGCAACTTTGGTGTTTTACGTGCGTTTGATGAAGCATGTGAACGCCCAAACGCGAGTTAATATAGCATGCCTTGCAACCCAAGAATTTCATTTATTTCGCCGTTGCCCTTCCTTCTGTCGACCTATTTTCTGTTGCGTTAGTATAAATAAATTGCGTTAATGAAGTAATTCGTCTCTCTTCTTTCC
>QQSS02213872.1:0-11215 GCA_003687565.2 Craspedacusta sowerbii
GGTAGGTAGGTAGGTAGGTAGGTAGGTAGGTAGGTAGGTAGGTAGGTAGGTAGGTAGGTAGCCAGGTAGGTAGGTAGCCAGGTAGGTAGGTAGCCAGGTAGGTACGTAGGTAGGTAGGTAGGTATGTAGGTAACTAGCTTGTTAGGTAGGTATGTAGGTAACTAGCTAGTTAGGTAGGTAGAATATCGATGAAAACATGAAAAAGTTCTAAGGTAAAAAATCTATTCATTTATATACCAATATATTTTACGGCACATAGCGTACCACTACGCTTCACCGATACGCAGAATAGGATTATAAAAACTTTGCTAAAACCCGGGTCCAACGGGGTAGGCAACCAACGAGCGTTGCACGTTCGTGTGGTTTTAGTCGCAACATAAAAGCAGTATCCAACAAGAAGCTTGAAAGTACGGCCTGGAGATCCACGAATATTCGAATTTCGGTAAATCATAAACAGAAAACGTTCATTTATATTAAACTCTAACGGTCATCATGTCAAGCAACATACTACCTTGATCACGTAACTCTATATATCAACGAAAGTCAGCAGTTAAAGAAAACCCGGCCCTGTAGGTCACTCAACAGCCTCCACGCGCCCACCGCTGTGATATCACGGGAACTTCTAGAATGGCTACGTCAAAAGCTGATCTCCCGAGTACAGTAAAAGTTCGAGCCCATGAGCACCCCCCAATCCGCCGGTTCCTGCACATTGAGGAATGAGTTTGCACTTCCCTCATGCTAATGCCCTAACTACATGGGCCAGCAATAAAGTGGCCTTCAACCATTCCCTCCATGTCGAAGACAACGCCTTCAAAGATGGTGATCAAGTTGTCTAGCCCAGCAATCCTTACACCGCGCACTTACGAATGGATTAGCCTTGCAGACTGCAAACAGGAGAACTGCGATGTCCCAAGTTTCTATATCTATCGAGCGACTAGTTCTCATTTCAAAGCCACCGTGCAAGAATCTTGGCTGAGCACGATAAAAATTTTGTCAGACTAACCATTTTTCCACTCTGAGCGGCGCCTCATTTGCCATACTTCTTTGAACAGCCGTGTCAACACGTCAGGTACAAGGTTAAGAATGAGGTCATTCCACACTTGAAAGTAGCAGATATTTAATTTGACTGTACTCCATCCCGCATAAAATTTACAAGGACTAGTTTCAAACAGAAACTAATGATAAAATTAAAAGAGCTAAAGGTGAATTAGCATTTCCCAAACAAACCACGTTTTAAAAGAAAATACATGTACAGTAATACTTTGACTGGCAAGTTGCAAATAATCAATCTGAATCCAACTGAATAGAAAAAGTAACTGTTTCATCTTCAAGCCCATAGTATCATAACATCATTTAAATTGTTACACCAAATCCTGTACTGGTTATACTACTCAAAAAAAAAAAAATTTGCAAGAAAGGACCTACTTAAGATATTGCAGCAGAAAATATCATCAGTGCCTCGTGGTGTGTTTTACAGGTTTACTTTCAGCCTGCGTCTTCTTGTTGTCCTTGAAACTTTGCCGGTCCAGATTTGATGAACCCAAATAGCGGTATTAAGGGATCATACCTCTGCAACCCCAGACTTGGCAATTATAACGATTAAATGCAACCTAAGACATGAAAATAAGAAGTTCAAATGGTAGAATATAATTGAAAAAACTTCAAACTGATACTAAAAAAAAAACGACCATCTTAATTAGTAAATGCATGCTTGAAGGTGATGGATATTAAGCCAGGCTAAACTCATTAAGAAATCTATAAGCCTTACAGAGTTTTCATTTCCTTTTTTCTAGTTCCTCTTAACGTCTATAGCATTGCTAAAATGAAATTGTGCCTAAACTCTTCTAGATATCTCCCTCTACTAGAAATTCACAAACTTCCCGAAATATAGACACATACCAAGTTGCTAAAATTCTGTCTGCCATTTATTATCACTTTCACATCATCTTAACCAGGAAAGCCTTTCCTATTGTTCAACCAGGCAAAATTTTTTGATAGGTCATGATCTCTTGACAAGCCTTTTAATAAAATTCATTTTTTCTTGGTGGGTGTTGGTTGGTGGGCGTGGTATTGGTGGGCACACAACTTCTTAAGATAAAACCTGAAATAAGCGAACCAACCTAACACCACTTTTTCTATCACTGACTAAAAATAATTTTAGAGCTTTGGAAAATCCAGTTCCCTAGACCTAGCCTTTACAAGCCAACCCTATATATAAAACCTTCATCACAGTTGCATTTTCAAAAATTGCTTTCATATCTTCATGCTCCAGTTTTGTCCTGCTAGTTACAGAATGTAAAAAGGATCTATGGCGAGAATAATGATTCGTCTTCTAATAACTTGAATCTTCTTGTGCCAGAAAGCCTTGCTTATTGATACTAACCATCGTTGATAGACCAGCAAAACCTAGATGGAGTCCAGCAGACCACACCAGGTTGCAATCTTGACAAATACTAACTTGCTGTATTTGCTTGTAGCCAATATGTGCTTGTTTTGAAGTGTAAAACAAGAAACTAACTAAATTCAATATTGCACAAACTTGCTTTCAATGAAAGTATTTAATCTTCTATTCTGTATTTGATATAGATTGCATAAATTGGTAGCTCGACAAGCAAACCAAAACATGTTCAGTTCTATTCCAATAAAAAATGGGGGTAGGTACGACAATACGTTTCATCATCCACAGCATAATTTGTAAAATTTTGGTCTGCGATTATTACCGCATAAGAAGAGACAAGAACTATGTTGTCTCTTGATATTCAGTAATAAAGAAAATGAGCTCTATTACAAATGTCCAAGCAATCAAGAAGTTTTTTTTTCTTCGTTGAACGTATTCAACATTTTTACAACAGCAAAAGGAAACCGAGCGCAAATTTATTAAAGCAGCATTCAAAACACAATTAAATGTTCGGAAAACAACAACAAATTAATGAGAAGACGATTAAGTCTCACGAAGTTACTCCAAATCAGGCAAATGATCTTCCAGCTCAACAAGGGAACTTCTGGGCATTCCCTCAAGATGCGTGAAACCCTGCTTGTAGTTGGCCAGTCCCACCGCAGACAAGCCTCATGTCATCGGTCTTCACCAGTAACGGACACAGCTTACCGTCTAACTTGACGGCAACAAATTCTCAGAATTTTTTTTTCATGTCAATAGAAAACCGAAACCATGTCTTTAAGTCAGGACACCGCTTCATAGAGATTTGTATTAAGTACTTTGGTCACTAAAGGCTTACTTATCAATTCAGGTCCCATAGGTCTATGCAATCAGTAGCGGCGCAGACAGGACTTTACAATATGCTTGGAATTCAGGGGCTCCTTGGTTCAGCGCCTCCTGTTTTTCGAGGCTTGGTTGAAATGCATAATCACCACATGTATATAAAGGATATTCAAAATTTCCCAGTGGGGTCTAATAAGGTCACTTTTACTCACTTTTATTAGTTTGTTTTATCGAATGATAAAACGCCTTCGGTATGTTTCTTCCCGGTCAAGGAACACGTCAGAGACCTTTGGTTGGAGTCTTAACTGGCCTAGTAACTGTTTGGAGTCCCATTTCGAAATTTTATAATCAAAAAACCAAAAAAGTTAATTTTAGTTTTCATTAATTACTCAAACTGCTAACTTTCTAAATACTTTCAACAGCGTGAGCTCATTGTTAGGCCAACTTTTAGTGCTTGTACTGTGTAACCTTGCGTATGTATATTTGCATATGTAGGAGATGCTAATAACTAAAAGGAAATAAGCACAGTAAGCCCCTCTATTCAAGGTATTTTATAGCAACGTAGCTTCAAAATCTAAAACAACCTGCATGATTAGCTAAAAATTATCAATGTTGCCGTAATCTTGCAATATCGTGGATTAGGCAGAGCCTGTGGCTTGTCTGATGAAAATTAAAAGATGGTGGATCCAGCTACAGCAACGTCGCTTGTAGTGTGTGTATTAATTTTAGTGTTGATTGGTGTGGTGCTTCTAGGTTTTAGCCAACTGGAAGTTTCACAAGCTAGGAACCAAGCCAAAGAGCATCGTGATACTAGAATGGTGTCGATGTCTGCTGTCAAGCTTCCTTTCAGAGTGGAAAGTCTCGTTTACACCTGTCCTAAAGATAATAATATTGGTAAGTCTCAATGCATGCGGATTCCTAAATATCGATAAAAAGATATTTTCCATATTTCTATTCTAAATTCATGGATAAATTAATCTTGATTATAATGGCTAATCTTAGTATGGCTAAATTTTTCTCGAGGTGCCATTGGAAATCCTTGGCAAACTTGAGGATTGTATTATACTTCAAGAGGCTCTAGATTTATTTGGCAAAAATCAAGGTTTTTCCCTGAAAAAGCTCTTTTTTGTGTGTGCAAATAACAAGATAAAAACTTCACATATATTTAAGGTCTTTTCTGTGATGGGATGTACACACACAGATGAATAATGGCTTCCAGGCAAACGCAAAGTGCTTTGTTTTTTGTTTAGTTTTTGTGGAAAGTCCAGAGTACATGGAAAAAAGTATGTCACTTTCATGTGCAGGTTAAAACACACAAAAATAACTCCCTGTGATAAGACGTAGGCTAAGTCAAAGTTGTGAGTAAATGGTATTCTGATCCGTAGTGACCTTTTTTTCAGTTTTCTGATGGGACACCCTCTTGAATGGTTGACTTCTATGAAAAAATGATTTGTTTGAAAGTTTTATTTGAATAAAGGGCATTTTTGGGGTCGTTCTCACAGAGTTTGTATCTATGAGAGTACCCATTGAAGGCTCATATGGTCAGCATTCTGCTATATAAATGACTAGGACAAGTATTATTAGAGCAAGATTGCTTTACTAAAGCACATTCAAGCAACTGCTGCATATGGTAATTATTATTGTCCTTCTTCGTTAAGACTGTAGAAATGTCAAAAAACTGTGTAGTTAGACCATTGTTAGGGTATTCTGTGCTGGATCAAGAAATCTCTTGCTGTACTTGTTTCTAATAAAGAAAGGAACTGTTTTTGGTCCTCATTGTTGTATGCAGCTTGTTCTATTCATCAATTTAAGCTATACAACGTTCTGCAAGGTCATTTACATTCTCATACAACTGACAGTGTTCTTTACCAAGTAATAGTCGGCATCTGCAGACCAGAGCTTCCTATCTTTGTTATGGAACGCGTCCAGTGACCGATGATTATGGATAATTTATGACTTGTCTTCGTGCCAAAGTCTTCCTATTTCATGGATACAACCAGCATAGGATCAACAGTTATCCTCTTCAAAGGATGTTCTACACCCCATGCTTGCCGGGTACTGAACAACTCTTCTGACTCTGAGAAAAAAACAAACAAATTTCTTAAAACATACTTCATTGCAGTCTGAGAAACTGCTTGATTCTGTGCCTTGCATTTGCCAATCTCCTCGATAAACTTGATATCAACAGGAGGCGAGATTGTGCTGACGTCGCTACAAGCCAGGCATTCACACACAGTCACTGTGAAAAGACGCATGTTTGACATTCCTGTCTCTTTTTTGCAGAATTGCTCTGAATTGGGTGGTCACAATCAAGATTTCAACGAAAAAATGAGCCTTTTTTGGCAAGTCTGCTGGCTTGTTGCCTGCTAGAGTTTGGAATGAGCATCCTTGCGATAGAGTGCCTTCATGAAATATTTTTTTTGGAATTCATAATCAACGAAGCTGACGCGGTTGCTGTTGGTTTTCGACAAATAAAATAATTTCTTTGCAACACTGGATACGGCACTGTGCAGAATTTTATTTGAACTTGTAGCCTGAAACTTTGACCAGTCAATAAATTCACAGCTGCTATGAAGTTTATTTTAAAAATATGATGTGTGGCCTCTGTGAAGGGTCAAGAGAAACAGTAATCATTGGCTGTGAGACTATTTCTATAACGTGATGACATAAAGCAAACCAGAGCAAATCTTTGACAAGCGCTTAATCCAGTAGGATCCAAGCACCATTTACTGCGCCACTATTAAAGGAAGTAGAGTCGTAGCACACACTTGGATTTATCAGCTATGTCCCATGCTACAGATGCATCATGAACAGTTGCCACTGCAGCTTCTCTAGTTCCACATGGTGCATAAAAAAGTTGGTTAACTCCTAGTTCAGACACAGGCATTGGGAGCCGGTCGAAAATTTCTTTACTATTGACATACTCCAGTAAGTTCTATTCCCCATGTACTGTTAGTGGAAGTGTAAGCTTGAATTTTGCTTTCAAGTTCTCTGCAGTGCTGGAGTTCGGGACTAGTGCAAATCGCTGATCTTTGCCATATCCAGATTTATTTCTAAGTTATAGCTCAGTAGTTTTTGGGTGACACGTTTAAGTTTCCTTCTCTTTGAAGTTGTGCCTAAATATGGTTCACCAAATGCTTCTTTTTCAATACTCGATAATGGTTCACTTTCGGATGTCTGAAAAATAACTCCTCACTGGCCACTCTATCCTGTTCTTCTCTCCCTTTTCATCTCTGGAAGTTTTCTTATGTGCTGTGATCATCTCTTTCTCTTTTAACCAAGGCCTTTTCGGCACGCCCCATCTTACAGTTCCCAACTTATCCGGCCTTTTACCTGAGCTAGCAGGAACTGCCACTCTTCCTTAATGCTAATCGTCATCTTGCCATCCACATGATCAGTGTCAAAAAGACTCTCTAAGGCATCCTTCCATGCGTCTTACCTCTTCAGTCAATTTTAAGAGCTCTTCTCTTAATTTGCTTCAGTTTGTCATAATCAGTGAACACGCATTTAACTTTTCAACATGTTTCTTTGACATAAGTTTGTGAATGTGATGCTTCGCACGCAGTCTGTTTCGTGGCCTCTTTGTGATAGAAAAAAGTATGATGACTTCCGTATTTGCAGGTAACTTTGTGTAGCTGAGAATTTCAGACATTTGTCCACAACTCTGTTTCTCGTCTTGTATGAGGTCTGGAAGTCCCACAGCAAGCATTGGCCTTTTTCTTCAAAACAATAATTTGTATGTGATACCATTCGATTTAAGTCTTTACGTCGATTATAATTTTTAAAGAAAGAGTTTACTAATAGAAATAAAATACCCCATTCCTGCATAATTGGAAAGTTTAGTTCAGTACTATGGCAATCAGACAATTGATGCTAATTAAGATTTTAAAGTGGATTTTTTCTCGCCGGACCTGTCATTCTGCCTGTTTATAATAATTTAATAACAAATCAATAACTATGAATGAGCTATGGGCCTCTAAATGTTTTGATATTTAGCTAATTTTTCTTGTGAAGGTTTTATGTATGGTTATGAACATAATTTTTTGAAAAATGGTTGCTTTCTTTGCTGTATTGGTCTATTGGTCTATTCACTCTTGGTTTTGAGCTGTCTGTGAATCTAGATTGCTATTTGTTTCTTGCAATTCTATGGGCTTGGCTTGCACTAAAACACATGGTAACAATCAATTTAGTATCCATTATACTTTTGAGAACTTATTTTTATGTTATAAAGAAACTCTGTTTTTCTTTTCTTATCAGTTTTATACAGAATTCACTATAGGTTGACCTATTTTATTAAAGGAATTCAGATTGGTGAATTTATTTTTTATTTTGCAGTTGGAAAAGAGTTTAGAAATGATTATCCCGTCTAGTGGGCAAGAGCTTTAAAGTTGTTAATGATCTCTGAGCTTCCCGCTAAGTCTATTAAAAGGATGTCCCCCTGATTTGTTGTTTTTGCGTGCCATCTTTAATTACTTCAGATTTGTTTTGCTTAGTAGTGGCATATAAAACAAAGAAATCAATTCTATGATTGCGGCAGCAACATAATTATATTATTTGTGTGGACGATTGACATCGAAAAGATGCACGAAAAACCCTCACTGATGTTCTTATAAGCGAGTGAGCAGCATTGCTTAAACAAGCCAATGGCGACTTCAAGTCGAGCTCTTTCAAAACTGTAAAAACTCGTTAGACCCTACAACACATCCTTGTCCAATGTTTTCTTCGCCTTGGCATTATGGCGACAGTCAACGATATCCAGACTTTAGTTGGATATCCCACGGCGGACTTGTTTGACTCTAGAGCCATGGTCAGGGCAGTGGCATCCAGGTTGATATCAACCGAATCGGTCAATGTCGATTTGCCAAGCAAAGGTGGAAACCGTTCTATTAGGCATAGGTTCTCGCGGAAGATGCGTTAATAGTTTGAGGGACTTGGAGGAACGCTTCAGTCTAGCACAGAATTTAAGCTTCAGCTTGGCGACTACGAGTTGGCGATCTGAATCTTGGTGTAATCATTTGATTCCCATCTTCTCTGCTACATGTGCGGAACAACGAATTAAGGATCCCAAATCGTTACTGTGAGACGAAGGAGAGTAGCTGAAGGCCATTATTATTTCTACCACCACCGCAACTCATATGAGGCAGACTGTGCGGAATTCTGTGCACTAGGCCACACCAAACTTTAAATTTATGTAAATATGCCTCTGTGCTGGTCGTGGTCTAAGTGCTCTGCTTTCCAATCCGGCAACCCGGCTTCGTTTCCCATGCACGTCATTGATGAGTCCCACGTGCCCACGTAGGGCGAAACGCGTCTGGCGTTGGGGAATGGAGGATCTGGTGAATTTCTCTTCATGCGATTCTGACTATCTTGATAAACCTTACTGCAAGTTGAGTGACTGCGGCAGCACTTGAAGGGTTGATTTTGTAGCGCATCAGCACCCCAATACTTCAGCGCATCTGCTTGAACCTCATGTATTACCATAGTGGCAACACTGGAGGGGCACACAGCGACGATATGGCTTCACGGTACAGAGGTCGTAAGGATTAATAGTAGCAACGCGCTCGGATGCGGACGATCTGACCTCAAGGCAAATCCTGAAGCACGGTGCGCTCTGCCCTCCAACTAGTAAGCAATCGGCAGGGGAAATTTGCGCATGGCAACTACCTGTCATGTGCGTCTCCTACAGGGCCACAGCATCCAAATTGTTGCTGTCTGCATGAAAGCTAGCAGTTGGAGCCGGCCATCTTCGATCAGGCTCTTCGCCCTCCATGCGCCTACAGCAGAATTCATCAGATCGCTAGGGTTGAGTCCTCCGCAAGCACGGCGCTTGTTCGACTCGACTCCGCGATGTTTATTCTCACCTTCAGTTCTGAGTTCCCACTCGAACGACGCTCGTTGGTTGAAGTGACGTCAACGGACTGGCTAGCTCCTGCCTCTTTTGGAATTTATTATTGTATGACGGACTACTAGCTTCAAAAGTGAGTCACCTGTCTCCGCTCCAACTTGATTAGGAGCCTAGGTACGTACATGATTTTTTCACTTCCCCTCGCCAACTTCAGTAATTTTTATTTGAAAATTCGGCTATACTTGCTTCTCATGACTCATTTAATCGTCTGATAGGCCACTGGTCAAGTTTTCAGGTCATTCAACTCCAATTGTGCCCATCGCGAATAGCTATTCAGAAGAGTTCGATTTCCTGATTCCAGCCGGCTTATTGCAGCACCATCGTTGGTTTTAATGCTAAGCGGATGGAAGCTAGTCCTACGGACACGGGACTTTTGCTGCACTTAAACAGCTTCTTCGACGTTAATGCAGGAAATGCTTAGTTAAAACAATGCTGGATCGAGCACACGATTACAATTCGGATTGGCGCAGAATCTTGAAAGGATTGAAGTCCTAGGGGAACGTTTTTCTGGTCTGTTATGTCCTCGGATGTTTTTCGATTCTGTTTCAAATGGATTCATGAGGACAAAGTGAGTGAAAGATTCGATTTTACGACTCGCAACACCCCCCTCAACGTGCTTCTCTGTAGCGCTTGAAGTCCTTCTATGACTCGGAAGTGGCGACCAGCCGTGCGAGGCCAGTAGTTGCGCTGCAGACTTAATACCGTTAAGTAATAAAACTTGAAAATATCTGTGCGCCCTATAATGAGGACACCAAATACTTCATGTCAGAGGTATAGCGACTTACCCGGTCGACCCGAGCCGCTTTTAAATTGTTTTTGTGTCTAAGCTGTGGTCTCAATTATTTGGATATTATTAGATATATTAATTATTAAGATATTGGCCATACGGTGAAAAATCTAAAATATGTCAATTTAAACTTGGCTATGTAGGTTATGATGAATTCGGAATGATGTCACGGTGGCATTGGTAGTTTGATGATCTTGCTAGTTCACTGTGTTCAAAGTGTGTTTTTCAGTTCTTAAGATATTGGCCATAGATTTACCAACGTCAAATATGTCAATTTTGATTTAGCTATTTAGTGTATGATGTTTTTCAGATGGTTGGTGAAATTAGCAGTTTTGCGATCTTTCTTTGTCCCGTGGTTGCCACTGAACAGTGAGTGTATGACCTGCCGTCCGAGACGTTCATTGCAAGCCTTTTCTCTTCTGGCTTATATTTAGCTTCATCGGCTGCTTTGAGTTTATATTTATATACTTAGGACATAGAAGTGCAAAACCTGTTATACATGAAAAAAAAAACTTAAACTGCTTAGCCACATTAATTCGTCATCGCATGGGATTGTAGTTTAATATAATCATAGTTTAGTGTAACCATTACTTTGACTTCATTTTTGTTAAGTTTGATCACAGCCGTTCTCAACCCTATATGTTAAGTAAAAACAAAAAATTTCATGTATGTAATGCAGTTAAGCCTAACCAAAAAGAAGGTGTTATCAGCGATCTGCTGCAGCTCATGCATTTGTGCAATTATTGTTTGCACGTGTGGCTGTATTAATTTCGCTCTGGGCTATACTCTTACTCTAGACTATGCTCAAACTATGCTTTCGTTGCCTTCTGGGTTCGGCTAATTAATTTTAGGCGATGGGTAAGATTCTATGACAAAAATCTCTGGAAAACTTATGCACCATGGCGAGTAATTCAAGCCCTGCCGTTTATGGAAAAGGTCTTACCTCTCAGTGTCTCAGGGGCCTAAGATCCGCATCTTAGGTGGCGCTTACGTGTAAGTGGCTCATGTGTAAGTGGCTTTAATGTAAGTTTCTTACCTGAAACTGGCTTGTATGGAAGGGGAAGGGGTCAATTCGCCTAGGAGAGCCAAGCTACTGACTTAAAACAAGTGATTTAACCCGACGATCCTCTCGGTGGGTGGCTTAGTCCTGTCATTTTCTCAGTATTTCTATGGTAATTTTGAAGTCCTCTATGTTCTCTTATCGCCTTATTGTAACCAAGATGTAGGGCATGTATGTATGTATGTATGTATGTATGTATGTATGTATGTATGTATGTATGTATGTATGTATGTATGTATGTAT
>QQSS02213894.1:0-11213 GCA_003687565.2 Craspedacusta sowerbii
TGGCGTTGCTTTTTATTTTTGTAGTTGCATTTTGGAGAAAAATAAAAATTTTGTTGTTGTTGTTGTTGTTGTTGTTGGCCAATTTGTCTTCCTTTGTACCACAATGGAACTCTGGGTACCAACTCCGGAGCAGATTTACGTTCGGTAACTTTGCCTGTCGTACATCAAAGTTCAAAGATTCTTGTTTTCCCTCGGTAATTTCAGACAGGATAAACTTAGACAATAGCCTTCGTACGATTGATACTTACGCTCCCTTTAAGACTGCATTGACACATATAATACGACCACCTGTGAAATCCAGCTATAAAATCCAGCACCCATTTGGCTTAAAGGTTTTATCGCAGCTTATGCTTGGTCTAAGCGATATACGTGCTAATAAATATCTGCATAACTTTGCAGATACAAATGATCCCACTTGCCGTATCTCTTACGACGGCATTGAGGACACAACCATTTTCTGCTCGAATGCAAGGCACTTAGCTCATTGCGTATCACCTTACTTAACACTGTCTCTGGTATTTTGGTGTTTTTAGTACTAGACGTTTGCGCTGAAGAGCTACGCAGAATTCTAATGTACGGTCATAAAGAGCGAAATAACATTATTAATCATTCTTCCAGAATCTAGAAATCCAGAAAATTCTTCTTGCGACAATCCAGTTTATTTTAGATACAAAGAGATTCTCGTAATCTATGTTCAACCAAGCTTGCGTGAACAGCCAATGTTTCTATCAAGCTTTCTAAGCTTGCATGTCCTGCGTGGAGTTGCAGTTTCTTTGCATCCTGCTCGTCACGTGGTGGTCTCCGTTTTAAAGTGTTTGTAGATTTTCGTATTTCGTTTTAATACGGTGGTGGTTACTGTTTCGTTAGGTGCATGGCGTTAGCTATTTTATTTTGTTTTATTTTCATTTTATTTTGTTGTCGTAGACGTGTTATTGCGGATGTTGTAATATTATAAACGCATTAGAAAATAAAATAAAATAAAAAAACTTTGGAATTAGAAAGGCCTTCATTGACTGTCCGTATCATGTACGTATGCATAAGGAACTGGTTTCATACAAGCTTAATCAGACAATGCTTACTCATGATCGACTGGCAAACACGTAGTGACCCACTTGGATTTTGCCTGACCTCAAGGCTGAATTCTTCCTTTCGCATGGCTATTTTACGAGTTTCATAAAACGCTTTCCTCAAGTGAAAAAGCGGAATACCGCTACACAATTTTCTAAACGAATACTTAGTGGCATGTGATAGATATCAAGAAAAAATGGCAAGTCCCAATCGTAATCCCATTAAAAACATTGACTGGAACTTTTTTGCAAGATAAAAGAAAGCTTCAGCGACATGGTTACAGATAGGCAATTTGAAACAATGGGCAATTTGAAAACGCCTGCGACCGACAGTACGGATTATGTGCAAGCTATCGTAAACAAAGCGTTTAATAAAAATAAAAAAAACTTTTGAATTTTGAAAAGTGCAATCAAGGCTGGTAGGTTATCTCTACTTTAAACGAACGCAGAAAATAGCAGACTGAACAGGACAGCTTCCTTTTTTGTTGAAACTGATGACGAAATCGAATTGGAGGCATTAAAAGGGTAGCTTCTGAATACCACAGGCAAGAACTTTTAACGGGCAAACCTTTGACACTCCGTGCGAAGGAAGGGAATCGAGCAAATCTGTAGCTCGAAGCACATCAGTAACCCATTGGATAGCTTCAGGCGATGTTACAATGAGGGGACAAATCACAAACAGACAGAACGGCCACAGCGAGCAAAAAGAAAATGGCTTGCAATGGAAAATATTCGAAGAATGAGCGCAAAATGCAAAAATTAACCAATCTGATATCATAAAACATTCGCAAATAAACAGAAGCATTGAAAGCACATTCAGATAAACTCGACTGACACGTGCTGCTTAGCGTGAATCACTCGCAGCAAGTCATAAACGTATATGCTACTCAGATAGTAAGTATATGCTATACTCAGACATGTAAGTCAAAATGCGATTATCACGCCTCCCATGAACCCATTACCTTAGCAACAGCTGAAGGGCAAAACAAAAAAGATCCAGGTAAAGATGAGCACCAGCAAAGTGTAACAGGAACAAAGCCAAGAAATTTTATGCCTCTCTTTATTCCGCAAAAAAAAAAAAAAAAAAGATCACACTTGTTCTGGCACCCATCGAACAACTTATTGGTTATAGGATGAACGAGAAAAGAGAACTACCGTGTCTAGTTGCTCCCCTTTATCCCAAAATGCCACACATTAAATTGACAAACGCGCTGATCATAAATTACCATAAAGAAGCGAAACGCTCGAGGTGAAGCATACGCGCTGTCTTAGTTTCAAACATCAGCAATGAGTAGCGCATTGTTGAATATTAAAAAAGGGATCAGAAGAGAGACAGCACGACAGGCTAGCAAGAACGGAAATATGACCGTACCTATACGCCCGAAAATTTCGAACAAATCAAGACTCTATAATCCCATACAAGCTTCGGCAGCCATGCCAACATCCTTCCATGAGGGAAGAAATCTCAGCGCCCGGGCACCGAAAAAGGCAACTAAAGAATAAAACTAGGCGCTTACAAAAAACTGCCGCCTCAACCGTACTTCTACGCCTACGCCAATTATTTCCAGCACTTTCATTCGGCTATCAAAGTTAAAGAATATGCACGTCTCGCTTTCCATGGACCCGCAAAGAACCGCGAGACGCAAATTAAGCCGAATTTCAAGACAAAACAAGAATAACTGCGAAAACGTCGAGCGTAAAATTAAAATTGCATACAAACCAAGTAGCAACAGGACTTTATTCTGCATATGCTGTGCTTTCTTGGTGCGTATTTACGTAATCTTTTGGTCTTCCGCATACCACAACTTGTGCCATGTTTGCAGATTAGACGTCGCCGACTACAGGCAGCCAAGACCAAAACCAAGGACTATATTCCACTCAGCGTATTATCCAAAACCATTTCGAGAAACTAAGAAGAAAAAACTTTTACGCAGCTCGAATCAGGAATAAATGAACAAGTTAAGATACATAAAAAGCATTAACAAACAACCTAAAAGTATATAAATAAACAAGAGAACGATAGCAAATATGAAGAAAAATCACAAAATCTGAAGAGACATACGAGTAGGCAAGACCAGAAAACCAAAACTCCAACAGCTGACGAATAGAATTTCCTCAGGGATGTTTCTAGTTAGTTGCAAGACGTTTGTAGTGTGCGGCCGCGAATCTTTGTATTGCATTGTGTATCTATGTCACGGGAAATATGTGGTGATTTATGGTGATTGGTTTATTGAAGTTTTGAGTGTAGCAGTGTGGCAGTCAGTCTTGAAGCGTTTGTGAAGCTAAGATCTACGCAGGCGGTTGAGAGTCTGAGCAAGCACCTGTGTTCGTAAGGATTCAAGTTCAAGAGTGATGAACGATAAGTATCAGTGTTTCTGATTTGGACTTGTACATAGGGAACGTTGTGCCCTAATAGATAAACAGAGCTTGTTCAGCGCAGTTAGAGTTTTGCAGGACCGAGCAGATTCGATGATTAAGAGCAGGTCCTTGCATGCTGATGCGTTTGATCTTATTTGAACTGTGCCGTGCCTGTATACAAGTTGATGCTTCAGTTACTGTATCGATATTCTTTGCATCTGATTGAAGAGTGCTGGAACTTGTGGTTTTTTAACTTCTGTATTGTTTGCGTCGTTTCGCGTTGGGCTCATGAACAGAATACAGTCCTCTGCTATGTAAACCAACAAGACAAGTGTTTCCGTAACTAACCGTGCGCGAAAATTTGAATCGATTTACAACAGTAAGTGACCAAACCAATGGCGAGAACCCGGCTTGGATACTCGGCCAACTTAGTGCTAGAGAAACAAATTAAGACAAAGAGCTGACACTCGGCCGTGGCAAAACGCCCAAACACTACCACGTGCTCATAGCAGTAGTTCACTAACGTATATTGAAACATAACTGCCCGCACATCATGCATCGGTCGCCACTTCACTGACTTTTCTTATCGAAGCAAAAGATGGTCTACAGTCCCACCAGCTGCAGAAAGTCTCAAACAGAGCCTTTAAAGCATCCCCGAAAGGATACAACTTAATCTTACGGGTCAAAATGTAAGTGCCTCCCTAAATGCTTGCCAGATAAACCCCTTTGACATCGACGAGAGTAAACGCAAAAACCTCCGTCCCAGGTAGGATGGGCGAGTGTGTGTGTGTGTGTGTGTGTGTGTGTGTGTGTGTGTGTGTGTTTGTGCGTATGTGTGTGGCTGCAATCTACTAAGCACAAGGTCGGGAAGAGCTACCAGATGAACGTCAGATTGGCGTCGACTATCGAACGATAGTGCTATGATGTTTGGACTTCCACGAACGCCCTGATGACTTCTCCAGAGGCATCTAAGCAATCACTTCAAACAAGTTAGTAGAATGGCATCGGCTTCGAAAGCTGATGTTGACTAGGTGCTTAGGAAATTGCGATAACTTGATGACAGTACGCAAGCCGAATAACGTTTCCATGCAAACATTGCGACCAACACCATCGAAAGTGGTTCATCAAATTCCAAGAGACTTGGCGAGTTACAATCAAAGAGCGAAATTTTATTTGATCTCAATTGAATTCAATAAAATTTCGATGACTTTTAAACTAAGAAGACAGCCACACTGTCATAAGGGTTTCAGGTGCGGGAAAGAATTTTTTTTCTTGAGCCTGCACACCACTGCCTGCCATTCTCTTGATTGAATTGGAACATGCTTTTGATTCACTAATGAAATCGGATTGCGCCACTCGTCCAACTACGATTGAACCACTCAAAAAAGGCAAGAAGCTTTAAAAAATCCAGTACGTGCATGTAGTACTGTAAGGCCCTCAAAGAATGTATTGAATGTAATCCCTGGTTCATCGTCACATCATTTCTTTTTAGCGTTGAACGCAACGCCAACACATATTAATTACGTCACTCAATTTCCACACAGCGACACTGGCACAAAATGACTGCAAAATAATTAATAACACCGCTACCCTATATAATAAGCAAATCAAACGAAAGCAAAATGCTTGCGACGTGCAGGCGTCGAGAGAATCACAGAATTGCCGTAGTAGTGAACGAAATGGACTTGGGACATACCGGCATGGAACACGCTCTAGAATTATAAACTCAAAATAGAGACCGACCCAGACTGACCTGCTCATAGTTGATGTTGATCACGCCTCTTTGCTGCTGATCGTACTTACGAAACGAATCCGTCAGCGACTTGAGCATGACACAGCACTGAATGAAATCGTCGAACTTCATGGTGCTCATACTGGCTCGATCGAAGACACGCACGCTGAGCTGACAGAACTGGGGAGACCTAAAACACATGTTTTCGCGTACTCCCGCGGGAAATTTTCAAACTCGCGGGCAAGAAAAGACATTAATGCCCCTGCTACAGGTCTTAGAGGGGGCGGGGGGGGGCTTTAAGGCACGTCGAATTCATCTTCATCACGGCAACCAGAGCGCTAGCAAAGAACACATGACCGCAACGACATGCAAATTTATATAAGGTTCCCACAGCTGATGTTCTTTCAAACTCAGAAGTAAATTAGAGCAGCGCAAAAGGTCAGCCGCGCTATAACATAGCATGGTGCCACCACAGAGAATTATCACAGTCCAACAAAAGCACAAAGAAATCCAACTTTTAACAAAGGTGGAGATGTTCAAGCGAGTCTGACTACAACAAAACAACGAAGCTCACAGTCTATATCCGAACGTCGTAAATGCTTGCTGTAACTCATTAGCATCAATGGTCCCAGAGCGATCTCGGTCAAAGCTGCGCGACAAAACAAAGCGAAGAAACTTAAATGCATCCTTCTAATGCAGTATTTTAAACAAGGATTTCTATTATTATTTGTTTCTTTAATATTTTATTTCAAGAGGCTTTATCAATGGCAAACGCACAAAGTCACGTGGGTAAATGCGAGCAGATAAGGAGCCGCTTGAAGACAAGAACACTTGAAGACAAAATGGACGCCTTCTTCATCACATTTGTCTATTCTAAAGAAAATCTAGAGCAAAAAAATCAAGACCCAACTTATAAAAGCAGAACTGGAAAACAAGCAGTCATCGACTAAACTGTAGGTCAAAATATCATGAGGCAACCAGAGCCATTACAAATAAGACACGCTATAGTCCAGAGCACATAAGATACTCTTCAAAAACTCTTGCAATACTTAAGAACCACGAAGTGAAACAGAACAGACTTGCAACACTCAACCTGTCAAAGCAAGCCTTCCATTCTTGAATGTATTTCCATAAGGCAGCAAACTCATAAACATCTATGGTTCCCGACCTAAAAACAAATTCGGTACAAACCGAACAATAGTGTATGGAACCTCCATTTGATATCCGCTCCAATGACCAATATCAACAGCAAACAATTTCATTCAAGCTTTCACATAACACCTCGTACTCAATACTACTCAGCCTGTATACAGAAATCTATCTTGCAGTGGCAATATACATTCTGAGATAACAATGACAAAAAAGGCTGCACTCTGCATTTATTTCTCTAAAATGTGAAAGACACATGCTAGCAACAAACAGCCAACTGCAGATCTGCACGCTAAGCAAAATTATACTTCTCCGGCCAACCCAAAGCTACCTGAAATGTTCTCTAGACTTTGACAATTGCCTGAAAATATCAGCAAACATGTAGCATCAATACAAGAACAAAATAAATCCATACAAACTGTTTTACCTCATGAATCAAAACGGATAGTAATCTATCCCTACAGCTAGTAGTAACAGCAAGCAAGTTAGAGTTCTGTTCATGCTTTCTTTTAAACATTTCCTTCACAGTTTCCGTAATGGACCAAAGGCTGTGATTTTGGAATAGTCTACCCTATCTGTGTATCACCTGAGCTATCCCAAAAAACGTCTAAACTCTATATCTTTTAGAACTGATGTCTCATCAATATCATTATAATAGTCGAAAGCATATTGTCCACATCATCACAAATTCAGTTCATCATACCACCTTCAAAATTCCATTTAGAGACTAGCATACAATACTCGACTACACCTACGAGGCAGCCAAATAAAAAACTAGAATGCATGCAGGTCTTGGAACCAACAGCACATACTCCAAATAAATTTCAGTCCACTGCAGAATGTTAATTTAATGAAAGTTTAATGACATGCAGACAATAACAGTCAGGACCAGTACAGAGCAACTACATAAACAATTAAATACCTGTTCTTGTCAAACATTCCAATCATCAATCTGCAAGTCTCTGCATTAAATTGAGACCAATTGTTATTCATCAGTGCTTGCTGAAGCTCATCTGAAGTTATAGCTCCAGAGCCATCCTGGTCAACAGCCTATAACAACAAATAGCACTATTGGTCAAAATAACACACACGGTCAAACAAAAAATCACCTGAAAAGATGAAGCAATCCACTAAAGTTTGCGATACAGAAGATATATCACGATAGCACGTTTCTGCCAACAACAAAAAAAGGATAACAGCCATGCAGCCTTTACTAGACCGGGTGCATGTACCAGGAGAGCAGTTCTTTGAACAAGCATCAGCCAAGCATCCAACATCGAACGCTTAATAATGATATACCAGCATATCCAACAAACTTTAGGTGCATGCAAATGATGCCAAATAATGCACAATCTTAAAAACATTCAAATCATGCAAACCTACTTGAAACCACCCCCAAAGGCCTTGATCGATTCCTGGAGGTGGAGGATGTAAACCAGTCCGAGGTCCAGCCCGCCCTGGCTGAAACTGTATTTGTCCAGGATGACCAGGTGGAGCAGGTCCGTAGTTAGCTAACTGAGAACCTGGTTGGTTCCCTCGAGGTGGCACTTGTTGGTTACTTGGATTTTGGTAACCCCCAGGCGCCTGATATCCAGCAGGTTGTTGATATCCCCCTGGCTGCTGATATCCACCCGGCTGCTGATATCCACCTGGCTGCTGATATCCACCTGGTTGCTGATATGTGGCACCAGGTTGCCGATACCCACTGCCCTGCTGATATCCTCCAGGGGCTTGTGGTCTTGGGCCTTGTGGAGCATATCCTCTCTGTGGATTATTGGCAGAAGCCTAACAAATTGCGAAAAAATAGAGCATAAATCTATTAATCAAAATGCCTACCTATCAGAGTGCATATCCTGATTGCATAGGCAGCAGCCACCAAACAGCCATAGGTATAATACAATCGTAATATAATACCATCATGAGATCTTATCCTCAAGGAAAATTAAATATTCATAACTAATATGACCTAATATGATTTGACAACAGAACTGAACAAACTTGGTGATTGCAACACATAGCAAGGGCAAAAAGCCTGACAAACTGTGTATCTAACGTCCATGGAACAGAGACATTATCACACCTTGGATTTACGTAAACTAGTATGAAATCAAATTAAATTTATCTTCCATTATAAATTTGTTTTCTCAAGCTTCGGCTTGCCAAATATAAACGGTCCATGGCCTGCTTCTCATGAACAAAAATTTTGCTTATCATTAATCCATCTTTAGCACAGCTTTGAGATTAGCCACAGATTGCTGGTGTCCCCCTTAAAATGTCACCAGTGGAGCGAAAAAATTAATACTGTAATATGCAAAGTCAAAGCTGTTTGGAGGGTTCTCACATCCAGTGAATCCCACATTCGCTGGGGAGGGATGTAGAAAATGCAAAGATGACTAAGGTCTTAATAATATACCTTGATAGTGCAAGGAAGTAGAGCCTTAAATACATAAGTTCAACACACTACAAGCCCGCAATTTCATCAACACAACCCATATATTTGTGGTCTATACATAGAAGTGACATTACACAAACACACCTGATTCCAAGACATTGCAAATGAAAAGCTAGAGAAATTTCGGAGCGCCCAGTAGAATTGCCTTATTCAAGTTTGCTAAAAGAAATGAAAAAAAAAAATAAATTTTTATACAATAAAACCGCTAAAATGCACAAGAACAACTGACTTATTGACTAGAGAAAAACTTGCAAGGAACAAATACAGCAAGTTCAAAGTCCTTTAACAGCACGCACTTGCAAGAAAAGCTTTGTAACAATTACTTAAAGCAAATCACAAATCCGTAGCGATCTCAAATCACTTAAATAAGAAGACCCTTGTACGAACGCCGCTTCAAGTTGTCTCAAATCACCAGCCATCTCTTTTCTTTATTCACTTTAATAAGGTCCTTGTAAGAATGACAAAGAAACTTAAAGTCACTAACACGCAGAAGGTATTTACTAGGCTATTGGGCTCCCACATGTATCTACAAAAGAACAGACAGACATTTACATGGAATTCTGATTAGGAAATCTGTCGCGGTCATGCACCAGCGCGAGGAAGTGTAGCGAAGAATTTCTTTGGTGAAAAATGCCACGTAAAGAATAGAAACCAAGTTCCAGGGCCAAAGATGACGAATGTGAAAAATTTGAGAGCTTGGTACACTGACCTTAAATCTGCGTTGCTAATAATATACATTCGCCTTAGAAAGAGCCTTTAAAAGATTTTAATAAATATTTATCACAAGAGCATTAACAGAAAATGCAAGGAACCTCGATGATTAAATCTTTAAAGCAAAGAATAAAGCTAATAACTTTTGTGATGTTTCGGCCCTTTCTTGAAGCATCCTCAGACTTAATGATCATGAATACAAACAAACAAAACAAAAAAAAAAATAATTAAAAATAAAAATAATAATTAAAAAAATAACAAAAAAAAAAAAAAAAAAAAACAAGCACAGCGCACATCCCCAGAGTCACATCTTATGTCTCATCTCACATCACATCGCATCACATGTTAAATTCTTAGGCATTATGTTGGATGAAAATTTAACTTGGTGCAAACATATCTCCACATCTTCATTATTCACGGATTTGTCGATTTGATATTCCTTATAAGGAAGAAAAGAGTGCCCCTAATCTAAGACACCGTCTAATGATCTGGCGGCAAAGCAATTCAGCCAATATTGGCGAGCAGAAAAAACTGGAGAAAGTTTTAGAACAAAAGAAGCAAAGCCAAAGTTTGTGAGTCAAAAATGCGTTGTTTATAAGTTTCAATGTGGCCAGTGTGACGCTGGCTATATCGGCATGACATCTCACCGCCTGCAACAACGCGTCGAGGAACACAAGCAACAGTTGAGCTCAACCGGTCAACACCTGGCTACTCATCAATAGCCGCTCGATTTTGATCTTTACGCCGGCTTCATAACGTTTCGCAGGTGTCGCTCCAAATGGGATCCTCTGCTAATTGAGAGCTTGATCATCGCGCATCATAAATTCGCCAACTCACATAACGTACAGTCAGACTCGTTTAAGTTGAAGCTGTTTTGGCTCAAATTCAAAGAAGTGACTCTAGCGATGGGGGGGGGGGCTGTGCTTGTTTTGGTTTTTGTTTTTTCGTATTCTTGTTCTTTTAGTTGTAGTCTAGTAGTCCAAGATAGAACGAAGCATCTCAAATTAGTGTTATTTTTTAATTATTTATTTATTAGCTTTACTCTTTGTCTTGAAGTGCATGTAGACTTCCTTGAACTTTAAGGTGGGGCGCGCAAGCATTGCGTAAATATGTAGATCCAACTCCAATCCTTCATATTTCATTTAAGGAGTCGCTTGTTAGAACATGATTTCATGTGTTTTTATTTGGCGTTTTAAAGGTTTGGGCCTTGGGATTTTAGACTTCTAGATCCAAAGACGACTTGCTTCTCTTTAGCTAAGGCTAGGTTTCTCATATCTCTTCGGGAGTGCTCACGCTTTGGTATTTTTATATTCATAAGTTTTAGGGGACCTCTGCATAGTCAGACACATATCAGGCAGTCTTCCACATTACCTTATCTACATGTGCATCTATCGTGCATGTGCGCGTTAACTTTCGCTGCTCGCTTGCAAGGCGAGAAGCTCTTTTTGACATGATGGTCGATATCAAAACATCAGCCTCCTCATGAGTCTTGCAGATCTCTTCCACGCTAAAGATTTTGTTTTACTCGGGCCGTTGCAATTGCTAGTGATTTTTCAAACCGACAAATAAGTAATTAGCGCCCAAATGTAAGAGCGCCAGATCTGAAGCTTCCTTCTCAAAGTACACCACCACTTAATTGACGAAAAGGATAGGGGTTGCACCGCGAAATTTTTTTTCCCACAATAGTAGAGGTCCCACCAATCAGAATTTAGTCTCGTTTTCAATCAGCCTTTGGACATGGCGA
>QQSS02213905.1:0-11212 GCA_003687565.2 Craspedacusta sowerbii
TAATAGTTGCTTGAGTCACTACTCTTTTTCGATTGACTGAACAGTGCTTGAATTATAACCGCTTACCTTGCAACTTGGCATTTGGCTACCATCCCGAACTTCTTTCCAGGGCTGGACTTTCCTTTCGTTGCCTGATTTTTCTCACCTTCTGACATACTCTGCACGACGCACTCCACTAGATTTTTTATCGACTAAATATAGTCTTCAAGAGAAATCCCTGTTGTAAGTATATATATGTAGACAGTTTCGTTTCCTCTTACGTCGTCGAATTTTTCGTCAAATTTTCCTCTGACATTTTCTCCTAGGTGTTGGATTTCTCAGGCGTTGGGTTTCGTTCGTCGTAAGGTTCCTTAAAGTTTCTTTTGTTTTCGCTTTTTCCTGTAATTCTGTTGGTGACGGTTGCTTTGAGGTGGCGTCTTCAACCTGATTAGCCTCGGCTAGGAAGACGCCTCCTTTTCATAAAGCAAACATTTCGAAGTCATATATTTATTGGCAGGTTTTCTTTGCACTTACTGAGAAAATACATCTAGAGTCTTGAGTCTTCGAATATTTCTTCCAATGTTTCACTTGCCATAGACTTAACGGATAATCATTGCGGCGCACTCAAGTGTCAAGTATTTCTTGGTATGGGCAGGGGTTGCCTTTATATTTCCAAGTTTATGTGCCATGATGCCTTCGAAGTACAACAACAACAACAACAACAACAACAACAACAACAAGAAAATGTTTCTACATATGTTCCGTGTGTCTGCGTGCAAGCAATGATAGACTTGACGCCGGCAAATTAGAAGAATCGCGTAAGTTACTTGAAGCGTGACGAACTATTTATCGTACGCAGTGCAGTAAACTCGAGATAACGTACAAAAGCAAACAAATTCAAAAGCCTGTTTCAACAAGCCAAAATAAGCCACTTACACAAGCAAGAATTTACAGAGTATTTAAGAGGAGTTGACATTCGCAGCAGTGTGAACGCAAGCCCGTGTTATCAACAGGCTTTCCTGATCTTACATCAACCAGTTATACTGGCTTCGAGAGGAAAATAAACGAAAACAAAAGCATATTAGGACGGTGGATCTATGTGGAAACTGAACTGAGACATTTCTGGCAGTAAAATGTCTGCGGATTACGTTAATATTGCGCAGTGCTGAATTGCAGGAAGGCATAGGATCTCACGACACAGCTGGATTGACGCACAAATGAAATTTCTATGGTTACCTTAGCGAATGGAGTACATATCAAGGCAAGCGCTTATTTTACGAAGTCGCCAGTACACAATAACGTTATAGGAACGTTGGACTGTTGTTATGCGAGCAGACTAGTTTGGATGGTTAAGCAAAATGGTTCTGGATATGGAGGAAGTAGGCTTTCTTGAAGACCAATCACCTACCGCTCGGTTAAGATGAACCGCAACAACAATAAGAACAACAACAATAAGACCAACAACAAAATCAGAAACTACAATAACAACAATAACAATATAAGAAGGAAAAAAGGAAACGATCAAAAACAACTAGCAACATGCGCCACGCACAGGCCAAGCGAACGTGTACCTCTATTAGCTTTACGCATTAAGCTACCCAATAGGCGATCTAAGAAGCTATGCACTTTCTTACAAAACCAACAAGAATAACAACAACCTCATCATGATCATCAACAGTAACAACAACAGGAACAACAGCAACAAAAAGAATGACAACAACAACAAGATCACTTTAAACAGCCCGCAAGCACCACGATTTAAGATCGAAGAATCACTATCAATATAGGGTAATAAGAATTAGAAATACTTACTTAAACAATTGTGTTAACATCAGCATGCCGGTCATGTTAAGAAAATAAAACATACAAAAATAAATGCGAATCAAAATATGCAAATCGTGCAGCATAAGACATGCACTTCTTTAAAAATACACACTATGAGCTATACATTTTTAAATCTTTAAATCGCATCCTCAGATCTCGTAATTACACCAAAGCAAAAATACTCGCACATGTCACTGCAGGTGGTATCAGTACACAGAATGCGTATGATCTATAGAAAAAAAAACCGATTATTTTACTAACTATATTAGGAACTCTTTTGCAGCCACAACAAAGCCGGCTTCAAGATCAACGTGGGAAGCAGGTACCCCGGGCTTCTACCTGGAAGACGCACGCACCGGGAGACTTACTAAGTGAAAGTTAAAGAAAGGCGTCTTCAAACATGTAGAAAAACGTATGAAAAATGGCTCTCGAGACACTTTTCCAACATAAAGGTTGATCTTAGCTCATGTCCCTAACGTCTCGAAGGAAAATCCATAACTCTCCCGATCAAGAGGACAACCATATTGCAGAATACACCTTAAACCGAAGGCCGATATCAGAAAACCATTCCCTTGAATCGCCACTAAATTTAACATCGCGGTACTATATTGCACGACACTAGACCACGCTCGAAAGCCATCTCATCTGCACCTACGTTCACCTTCTCGCAGCTAACCAAGAGAGAGCGAATGACGCGCCAAGTGCAAGCAGCCTGGAGCTTCTCGATAAGCGAACCGATGAAGAACGAAGCATCTCCTGTTCGCGACAGATCTTCTGTTTGGAATCAGACAGACAGAGAGCGAAGTCCATGACGTGGAAGATGACGTTCTGCTCAACGACGCCTCGGATGGCATGCGACTGAGGACCACGCGCGTAAATCCCTGCAGACGAAAGGAGTTGAAATTAATTCTTCAAGGTCAATCAAATCACAGATGACACTGCAACAGCAATGCTATAAAATACAATCACCGTAACCACAACCAAGTCTTCATTTAAAAGATCACTCGATCTTCTCGGAAACACTTCTTGATGAATACCGACATTGAATTGACGTCAAAAACCAGCGATAAATCATTAATTGAAACAGCAAAACAGACACAAGAAAACAGTCCAGGTTAACAGCGGTTCAGCAGTAACACTTGAAAAACAATGTCAACACAGGCAGGTCCCATTCGAAGACGCAATAAATCATTGATTCGAACGGCAGAACATACGTTTCGCAAAAAAAAAAAAATAAAACGGCCGGGTTAACGGCGGTTCAGCATTAACAGTTGAAACACCATGCCAACAACGGCAGGAGCCATTCGAACACGCGATAAATCATCGATTCGAACGGCGGAACTGATATTTTAAAAGTAAAAATCCAGGTTAACTGCGGTTCAGCAGTAACAGTCGAAAAACGATGTCAACTACGGCAGATGCCATTCGAATACGCGATAAATCATTGCTTCGAACGGAAGAACAGAATTCTGAACGAAAACAATCCAGGCTAACGGCGGTTCAGGAATAACAGTTGAAAAACGACAGCGGTCAGAGGTGACAGCATATTCTGTTAAATTAATGTTGAGAACGTTATTTCTATAACAGAAGAAGTTCTAACTTAATCAGTCGATGTAAGTATTTATCAAAAGATCCTCAGAGAATTGATCAATCAGATCTCTCGAGTACATCCCTGCAGATGTCGAAGGGCCGTAAGTAATTTTCAATAAGGCCACTAAAAATAACAATGGCCTCATGTCCAACGGGACGCAATCATCGTCAGTGAACTGGGTACATTTACAGGAATACTGTCCAACCAATATCCATCCTTTAAAAACCCCAACAAAACAAGACTTCGACAGGAAGCATCACTACCGTAAGACAATTCCTTCCACAATAATAACTCTATAGCATGAGGATCCACGCGAAAGAACCGCGCGAAGATCCCTGCCATACAATGAGGAAAGAAGCTGCTACCGTACGAACAAGCGGCAGATTAAAAAATACGCACCGGTACTGTAACACAACAAGTCTCATCACCTTACCTACATCCTCACCGCCGTGGGTGTCGTCCACCAAAGGCACCAACGCTTGAAAGGCGGTGTCAGGTTGTGACAGATCCAACCCTGTGAGATTCGCCCGTAACTTGTTCAATTCAGCACCGGGACCGTTGGCGTAGGAGAGGGAAGCGAACGGCTTACCATCATCGGCGACTATCTTGTTTTCGAACACGCTCGCCGCGGCTAGTCCGAAGATGGGATTACCCCGCACTTGGTATCCCCCAAGCGTAAACACGTGGGAGTGATCAGCAGAGACGATCAAAAGCACCTCGTCTACGGAGGAAAATAACACAGACCATTCTTCCGGTGTCATCGCGCCATACCAAGGAACCACAAACCTAAGCTTTATCTAGCACCGGACCTCGTCTTCATGGCAAGTCATAAAGCGAATTACCAAAAGTAAAGTTTCTTGCCCAGCTTCACACCTTCTTGCTTCCATTGCAAAGACAATATACAAAATATGGCTTTTAGGACTTTTACGCGGCGTCATGGGGCATCTTTTGGTTGGCATAACAGGTGCAAAATACAACAATAAGATCCACGAGCCAAGCACGCGTAATATTTCTGCATAATAATGCACGTATGAACAATTGGGTCCACAAAAAGCCAGCAAAAATAATCACGCAAACATGCGCATGCATAAACAATCATGCAAATACGAAGGCTTAACCACACTCGCTTCACAATTGTGCACGAACTCACACATGTTTTCTTCCAGAAGGAAGAGTACGGCACTATGGAAAGATAGAAAACCAGTCGGGCCATGATGACATGTGAAAGAAAAACAACTAAATAAGTAAGGAAGGAGATAAGCAAGCCGGAATATGAACTCAATCGCATACCTTCTTTAGTGATGGCCGCGACTCTCTCGACCGCTCTCGCTAGCTCTACGGCATCGTGTAGCGCATTCACTGGCCTGTTTTCGTGATGGCCATGGTCAACTCTACCACCTGAAAATCGAACACATCACAGGGCTCGACTGACACACGTATAACATACGGCCCGTGGCAAGAAGTAGCAACCACGGTGCCGCAACCACGGCTTGGGATAGGTTTAAGCGAGCAAAGAAACGATATTGCCAAAACATCTCCGCAAGCATAAGTCTCCAAACGATCAATAAGCAACGAGTGAAAGCGATCCCCTTTCAGAAACAACCGTTAAAAGATTGATAGCTTCGCACACGAGCGTATCGCAACATTATGTTAGAGGCAACCGTGGGCATATAGAAGGCTTCGGACACGAGGGTATTGCGATACTGTTTTAGAGGCAACCGTCGGTATATAGAAGGTTTTGCACACGACGTTTTTGCGACATTATGTTAGAGGCAACCGTGGGTAGATAGAAGGCTTCGCACACGAGCATATTGCGATACTGTTTTAGAGGCAACCGTCGGTAGATAGAAGGTTTTGCTCACGAGCGCATTACGATAATATGTTAGAGGTTAAAGTGGGTAGAAAGAAAGCCTTGCACACGGGCATTACCTTCAACAAGCAGGACAAAGCCTTTCGGATTTCTTTCAAGAACCCGAACTGCAAACTCTGCCATCTCATTCAGCGACGGCTCTCCGGAACCATCATCGAGTCTTTTACACTCATATTGCATGTTGTCGTACTCAAACAGTCCTGGAAACATAATTGGCTACATGACAAGAAAGCATTAAACAAGCAAAAACAAACTCGGTTTAGCTAGCTCTTTATTTATATGAGCTAAAAATTAACATTACTTCCTTTCATTATTAGTGCGTTTGAGTACCAGATTGACTATATTTACCATCTAACTAACAAACAAACATATGCACGCAAGAACAACACAAGTAGCATAAAGAAGCAAGCATGATTCAACTTTGGATTCAGCCGTACGGAATCATACGCTGGATACAAAAAAGAAATTACTGAGTTCCCCGTCGCGTTCACACACTAGCCTTTAGAAGTTCCAGAAACTCGGAAACAGCTTGGTAGACTGGTACTCGCAAACAAGCAATGTCTACATTTTGGAGGCGATACTAGGATTAAATTCAACAACAAAGGGGTCATGAACACCACAAACCTAGAACATGATCCACATCTTTGGGATTCAGTCTTTTAAATTGCTCTTGGTTCCATACATGCTCAAATTTTGGACCCCCCACAACAGACTTATCCTTCCACTCTTGAATAAGATTGCGGCCATCCACTCGTTTGCCCATCAGCGTTGGGTATTCAGGATCCGATACAGTGGCAGGCAAGAAAAACTTCCGACCGCCACCCATCAAGACCTCCAAGCCATTTCCATATTGAAAGTCCACAACTTGACTCGCTAAGCAAAAAAAAAAAAAAAAAATTAATAATAATAACAAAATAAACTAGTTTGGAAACGTTTGGGGGGAATAGTTCAAAGGCCAGCACAAGTCGCATTAGCAGATCGAGAAAATAACAACACTTCTAACAATTTGCACCTACGCCATCGAACGCATTTAACAACAGGTTTAGAAGCAGCCGTGCAACAATCAGCTATCTTGCTTCAAAAGCTACTCAGGCTCTGCCCATATCCAAAGGCTCTCATCTCGTCTAATCAAATAAACAAAAGTAATTAAATGGATAAGCAAAGTAAGAACGCTTGAATATAATTGAAAGAACTTAACATAAATGACGTCACAAGCAAGATACCACGGTTATTCCATCAAACCAGACCCACACACATCAAGACACCAATCTAACACAGACAAACACGAACAGCCAGCATAGAAAATATTGGCAGCGGGTCTGCAAAAACGCAAGCACTCTATTTTACACGATGCAGAAAATAAAATAAAATAGCAAACTTCGCGGCCAGCAGCTTGATCGCTTGCACCCCCCCCCCCACCCTGCTCCTGTGACAACTTGTTGACAAATAAACTGCAGAAACCTCACCAGGAGGACTGACTGCTCCGGCGGCATTCTGACAATTAAGGTCCACAGCCCACCCACACACATTCACTGTACATTCACTCATATATATTCACGCGTCAACCTTACACTCATAACGCGCTCAAGAAAGCTCGTAGCATTTCTTAAAAATCATGCGTAGCATTTCGGATAGTCTTACCTATGTCCTTGCATCCATCCGGAGCCACACCCTCCCAATCCCTGAAGCCAGAATGGGCGTAGGCTGTGGCCGGAGTTGCATGCGTAAGACGAGTCGTCGTGACAACACCAGTGGAAAGTCCCGCCATCTCCGCCATCATGATTATCGACAGCACCTCACGACCAGCGACTGTCGAACAGTTTTTGTATCCAACATGCTCATCCACATTGATGACCCCTAGAACGGAAGCTTGTTTTGATAACGTCCCATACAAATAAATAAACTATCCAAAGAAAAAATTCCTATGTGGACCAACTATATTAACAACTAAAATATAAACGAAGAGTATTCCATGACTCCTGTTCCAGCAATAAACTTCGTAAATAGTTTTTCATGCGTAAGCTTTGCAGTCACAGTTTCCTGATAACATTTTACTAGCACAACACAATCAGAGCCACGCCAATAGTCTTTAACTGGGATGCTTCACGTCAGCCACGCGCTGGCAAGGGCTTCTTTGTGCAGATGCTCCCGAGGTCAATCCTCGTGAAAAAACAGCTCATAGCCGCCAGGCACCTGATGCACAGCCAGAGTTCTCATGAGGCCAGACCCAACCTGTAGGGCCAAAGGAGATGCGTGTGTGTGTGTGTGGGGGGGGGGGGTGCGTTAGCGCTCATAGCGCTAGCAAAAAAAAAACAACAACAACAACGGAAAACCTTTCTAGCTGGATAATTTTTCCTTTTCATAGCTACAAATTTACCTTGAGATCAGCCCAAAGCATTCGGAGAACTTCAAGAATAGCACCCTTGCCAAATGAGAGAGTTTTGAGAAAAAGAAAGAATTCTGAGCATCAAGGAAGCTTTAACTTGGCCAACATATCTGTATGTCATAAAGTTAAGTTGGCTATAAAAATAATAGCATCGGTCCAAATAAAGCTTAAGTCAGCTTTAAAGCAGCTATATTTTTTTGCATTCTATAACAATCTTTCATGCATTATTTCTGTTAACCACTCTTTTCTCGCTCAAAGCCAAGGCGTGTTGCAGAAGCCTTGGTAGAACTGGTCAGTTCTGACTGATGTAACTCCTTCCATTAGTTTTAATTTATATCTCAACGATTAAACTATGCAGAATACCTATCTACAAGCAAAGTCCCCAAACCTACAAAAAATTTTTCATGTTCTTTAGCTTGAACCAAAGAAAGAAAAAATAAAGAAATCGAAAATAAAGAACACAACATGGAGTGATGCATACACTTTCCTTTCACACGCAGGAGAAACTACTTTCCTTAGAATGGTACTTGTGGTGGTTTAACAACTTTTCTACATTAAATTCGCAGCACATTAAATACAAAAAATCCCACTTCAATCAAGAAAACACATAGCTGTCCAGTCAGATACCTTGCTGGCTTTTAACACCAGTCATAAATGCTGTTGCTGTTCCAGCTGAATCAGGAACTTGCTGGTTTGTATTGTATGTTTTAGAAAGTCCAACATTGGGAAACTTCTCCCAACTCAGTATGTTTTCTTCGCCTAAAATGAACGATTGTTTAAAGCAACCAGCAAAAATAATAAGATATGCAGAAAGAACTTAAAATAAGTAAAGAATAGATGACCATAATGGGCAAAAAGTTTGGACGTGCCACCAAAGTTACAAGGAAAGGAAAGTAGAGTAAAACTTCGGTGTAAGGCTGATCACAACATCAGCTTTGGCATAAATCATGGTCCAAATTTATTGATTAGGCCCATCAGAAAAAAGGTCAAGGAAAGGATAAAAATCATAAAGGCACCCAAACTCTAAAACAAATCAAAAATAAATATTGAGGAAGGCAGCGAAGCGGCCGCAGGGTTAGAATCCGAGGCAGTATAGAAGATTGGAAAACATACGAGGCTTAGGGGCAGGGCGTTCGCTTGGTCATATATGCCATGCTGCTCCTTGATTTCTGGACAAGAATGCAGTACTGCCGGATATGAGAAGATCAAATACAAAGGATGTGCTTTGAAATTAATGCCCTCCAATTCTTAAAATCATTTATCACAGGCTGCCAGGAGTAAAGCACAGAATGAAATATGATGTTTCCTTACCAGTACCACCCTTGAGTTGTCCATCAAGAATACGAGCGGCAGTGACAGTGCTGGGACCCATGCCATCACCAATGAACAGGACGACTCCTTTGGCCCGCTTGTTGATGTTTTTGATTTGAAGAATTTCTTCGATTTTAGATATTCCATCTTTAAACCACTGATTGCCTACCTGCCTATTGTAGACTGTGTCGAAGGGAGCTGCACAAACAAAAACCGACACGAAATTACAAAACGTTTTTGCAAACAGTAAATTTAAACTAAAATTTTCTAGTACTCTACAGAAACACAGAGATTAAATGATTTCTGACAATTACCCATTTCCAACATTGGCAACATTTCTTTCAAAACATAGGACAAAATGGAACTTTTAATAAAGAGGACAATAATGAGAGCCATGAAGCCAGTTAAAACAAAATGATTATTGAACATAGCTGGACGAAGAATAGCGATAACCTACGAATCATACGATCTTCATGATCTCGAAATTACACAGAGGTTTGCATGTGTATTTTTGACGGTTAAGCCAAATTAAGAACCACAGGAGAACGGCAAGCATTCATATCGGACATGAGTTACCAACCGGGAAAGGCAGAAGGGTGACAAATTGCTCTTCACAAAACACTGAGAATTTCACCGAGCAAGCGCACTAACACAAGTGGAATGTTCACTGTTGTGCTCAGTGTCTGTGTGGGAATGCCGACACAGAGATCTTTGATGCTACTGGCAGAACCTTCTTTCATCTTTTCTACTCAGGCCAAGAGAACAGCGCCTTTAAGGGTATCAGTTTCGGTTGCGTATCGCGGGAAGTCGCCTGAAGGCGGCAATCAGCAAATTTGCAACTGGTCTCCGACCAATTGGCTGCGCTCCATCTGAATTACGGATTCCGATATAGCTAATCGTTGCTTATGCTCACATAGATGATTCTTTCTGCACGCAAACGGCTGGGCCACATACTGATTTGTCGACGCTTGGCTATTCTCTTCAGGATATAAATGTGGTCCACTGAGCTGACCTTGACTCTGATCACAATCTAGTCGCAGCACAGTTCGCTGCTGAGCTGAAAGTGCATCACTCTACCATAAGGCTAAAACCTTTCGATGTCTTTTCCCTGAAGCCTTCCTAAGCCATGAACATTTTTCAAGCTGCGCTACGCAATATATGCAGTGCTTGGATGAAAACTTGGAAGCGTATCGAGTCTATCGGCCTCCACAAGCAACACAAAAGCAAGAAATGCATTACGAATGAAACGCTCCAGCTGGTTGAACAACGCAGGTAAAGCAAACTTGATGATGATTAAAAGCTTCACAACTATGTCAACCGTGAAATCGCCGATCTAGTGAAGGCAGACGAGGAAGCTTGGCGGGAAAACCTTATGAATAAAATAAAATGAATTCTGTAAACTTTATAACAGGCCAGATCATCAAGAGCTAGGCACAGATCTTGAGTAACACTCTTACCACTTCTGAGATAGATGAAGCCATAACCAGCCGCCAGGAATACAGAGAAGTAATGAACCTACTCAAGGACGGCAAGGCTGGTCGATGTGATGGATTTGTCGAGGAGTACACTAAGGGAAAAGGAGAGCAACTACAGGAGAGGCCTTTTGGATTGGTTTGCAAGAAATAGAAGACCGAGTCGCTGCCCTCAGACCGCAAAGATGCCACCATCAACCTGTGTGCGACATCGTGAATTCCAACGATTGCATAAGGACTACTTAGACAATGTTAATATTTAACTGAAAGGACAATGGTTGCGCAAGCGCATGTACCTTGCGCAATCTTTATATAATGGAGCTCTTATTGGGTCTGGTTTATGATTAAACAAAGGCCCTTTTAGTTCAGTTGGGCAAGTTATAATTAGCGGTGTTATGTATGGATGAAAGCTTTATTTATTAAGAATTGTATAAAAGGAAGACCGTATTAGGAAGAAAAACAACAAACGAGGCGAGACTGAGCGAAGAACAAGCAAAGATTGGTGCTGGCTTCGGAGGCGAAGAAGAGGCGAGGAAGAACGAGTTATTTAAAGATAAGTTTATTTGGTTGAACCAGTTGTCTGCCCGTGTTGAAGTAGGGCGCGCTACCCTCAGTGACATTTTAAGTAAGTCCTAGCACTGCATGATCCTAGTTCTTGGACGCTTAGGTGCATCTAAGGTCGCGTGGCATGGAAGTCTAGGTGACTATTTCCTAAGATAGGCTGCGCAAGTCTGCACGTGTGCGTGAAATAGAGAGGGTAGAATTGTCGTCAGATGTTA
>QQSS02213949.1:0-23403 GCA_003687565.2 Craspedacusta sowerbii
AGTTTTCTGTAAGCGGCGGAAGAAGCGTGACGTTAAAGTGCATAAGTATTCTTCTTATCTTCTTATGTTGTTACCGTCTGAACAACTACAGTAAAGATACTACAGCGGTACAAGCAGCAAAAGCAAGTTGTTGTGAAAAGACTACACCTGTAACTGTAAGAATTACCATAAGCGATTAGTTCATGGGAAAAAGTCGGCAACGCGTTATAAGAACGGCAATAGCCCGGCTAAGCTTGTGATTGCAGAAGCTTGTGAGCTTCAGATCTAGCTTCAACAGAGTAGGGCTTTTGAAAGTGTTTACACATGCAAATGTAAATGCTGAAGGAATTGTATAAACTTTGACAAAGTGATAATGAAAATACCAATTTACTCATTTTATTCGAAGGAAATTTGCTGCGTATTTATTGCATGAATTTAATTCAACTGGAGCTTTATCATGAATCTCTTTTACTTTATTGTCATGGTTTATGGTTTGTTAGAAAGCTGATTTCTTTACTTTTCCTGTCCTTTGTCATTCTTTTTTCTGACTGAGCAACCTCTAGAATTGAGAACAATTTTTTTATCATTGTCTCAGATAAAGCCTGTAACAAAATGTACCAAGCTGCGACATTCTTGGTTTTGTGATGGATTTCAAGCTACCATAACCCTCACTATCAACCCTAACCATGCAGTTGTAAATGCTGAAGCCTCATCTCTTCGACAAATTGATAAAGAAGTAAACGCGCGAGTAAGAGAATACTCTGATCTGGGCATAACTGCTGCAGAAGCCTCAGACTATCATCTACAGCAATTGGAACTGGATGATGGCAATCATGCTGAACGAGCAGTAAATCGTGCTGATTCAGCCGTTAACCCTAGTGTCTCTACAATTTTGTATCTTGGCGAGAGACATGGCGATGGAATGTGGCGTTCCTGAAAAACAAGATTGCAGCATGCGAGGAGGCTGGAACAAAGATTGCTAAGATGTGCCAAATGCCAAAACCCATGGCAATCGGCCTTAAATTGTAGTTGCAGTGTATATTGTTCGAATTGCTTGACAGTGCTTGCTTCTAAATTGCCGTCACATTAATTGCTGCATAGGTCATGTCAAGGTCATCATAACTTTGCTGCCATTGCCATATTCCTAATTGTTGGAAGGAGTTATAGATCAATCAAGAATACATAAAAAGCTAACTTGATGTAAATAAACTAGTTTTATGACTAAAATTACTTCAAGTGCAGTATCAAACTCTTGGGCAGGTTTCACTAAATCTAGTGCCTGAGTTACCTGGCATTGCTTCGATAGCTAACCCCATCGACACACGGCATGGAAATTGCTGCAAGAATTTCTTTAATTGCTTATTTAAACGTCGGAAAGTAATAGCATATTAGCAGAATTACGATTACGTCCTAGCTACGCCGAAAAAGCTGCAGAAATGCGAGAATTTCAGGAGCAAAATTTTTAAAACTATTATTCCTAAAATTTACCAGTTTCATTTCACTGAAAATTCCCCTTTTTTCAAATTTCCGATATCAATTGTGGCGCGTTTAGACTTTTGCCAAAAATAAAAGTTGCATTAGCGAGTTCTCCTCTTCATAAACAAAAGCTGTTCTGCTAGGAACAATCAAATTTTCGAGATCTCGCGTAATTCCTCAATGGCTCCTGGAAGGTTAGGCAGGTTTTGCCGAAACTCAATCACCTTTTCTGCTCTATTCTTATTGCCAGTGACCTGTTATTACGCGTACTTTTCTTTAGTCACGTGTATTATTGTATTGCACAAAGTCTACTGTATTTTGGCTAAATTTGAGGGTGGGTACAGAAAGTTTGGAGAAATTAGAGAGGGATCTAGAGTGGAGAGGTCGAATAGATGTTATGTATGGGAGTCATGTAATCTTCTAAATATTGGAAGAAGAAGTTAGTATTGGAAAAAGTTGGGTTTTTATATCGTCGTGATTGACCCTGCTCGTGTTGGCACTCGGATATTGTCGTCATCGCAACGCACATAACATAGCAGTTCCCTTTAAAATCAGACCAAGTAAGATTCACCTTAAGAAGTCTGATATCCATAGCGTCATCGAAGATGATGCTATTATATCTCTGCGATCGATTTCGATAACAAAGTTTTTTGAAAGTAAGTTTTTGAAATACTTGGAGTACAAAATAACTTAAACTTCAAGCACACGTACGCGCCGTTGAAAAAGATACATTAAAGACCAGGCTCCTTTTTTGACCAGAGCCCTCCAAAAATCTGTCATGCTTGATACGCTTATCGCAATTGAATTTGAAGATTTGTCTAGGGAATGCCAAGAAGGCACCAGCAGTATCTTCTTTAAAAAGGGATTGAATGATCGCAAGAAAAACGCTGTAGTCCTGTTAATATTCTGAACATCATTCGAAGATTTTTCAAAGGTCTCTAAAACCTCATCAAAGCAGGATACACAGATGAAACTATGTAAGTCTTGATTTCCTCAAACAGAAGAAAATATGATTGTGAGACGCGGAGAAAAAAAAAACATCTTAAAAATTATTTAGTAGTTGACCATGCGTTAATGAATCCATCAAAATCTTTTGTTTTCATGCCACATGAGTTTCTAAGAGCGACTTGTTGAAGAATACCAATTTACAAATTACCCCACAATTGCCTACAGACTTCATCTATTACGAACGTATATGTGTACTTAAAGGAACGAGAACAGGCTGTTTGTCAGGAATGAGTACGTGGGATGCCCCTAACAATCTACCTAATTTGGGTATCATCCTTACGGATATGCTGCGATGACGTTTTTATTTCGGCGCCCATAGAAAATATGCTTCTGGGTGGTGGTTATTTTAGGCGGCTTTGTTTGGATTTTATTCGTCTGTAACGGCTCGGTTTATAGCTTCTGGATGCGCGTGGGGTATAATGATCACAGCTGTTTATTATGGTTATGGTTACTGTTATTTATCGGTAGAAAAATGCTGGTTGAAAGTAACGGTTTATTATCTAATCCTCCACACTGTTAGCATAAACGGCGAATGCCTGCCAACGTACTTTGACTGAAGTACATCTAGGCGCCAATTCAGGTCCCTTGTTGCTTAAAGTATTTTTGAGTGACCTCACGCTAATTGTTTAAAAAGTAGGACATTTACGAATCTTTACACGACCATACGCGGTTAGAAGACGTACACGTTGGTACTCAAATTGCATCATAGCGAACCTTTAAAAATTTATACGCAATATTCTTAGCCAAAGGAAAATTTGACACTGCCAGCAATACTCGGCACATGAAGGCACAGAAACGAAATGGCGGAAAATCGCAAGACTGAGCTTAGACTTCCGCAGCGTACCGAACGATTAGTTCTGGGTAATCGAGATGTGAGACTACCTATCTAGCTTCGTTATTGTAGACTTAAACAAGGCGGGCACGCCTACTCTGTTAGTTATTCTAAAATATCTAAGGTTTTACTTCTGCTGCTAGAAGATTTAGTGAGGGGGAGGATTTCTGTATTCGTGACTAAGCAGATTTATCAAGCCGTGTGTATTTGTGATCCGTATACTGTACTAAATTTTAAATTTATGTCTAATATGATACAGCCATATGCCACCAAACTGTAAGCTGCCGTTAAGGTATTATTTAGTATAAACCACTTGCAGCGACGACTTACTTATGTTCGAGGTTGTTTTGCCATGCGTAAGAAGTAAATCATTAAATGATTGTATAGACTTGACTTTAACAGAAAAATATAGTTAGAAAAATAATTATGCTATTTTGACTTTCTATTTTCGTACTTGCAATTGTATATTACGATGCCAGAGTTGTGGTCAATTGATTCTTCAGAGACTGTTAAGCTTGATTTTCTTATTTGCTCGATTGCTAAAGCACTAAGCTCGTAGCTCTCAGTGGGCCCTTGCGTTTTGTGGAGAATGACGAGCTTATTATGGGATCATCATTGTGTCATAATATTATCCCTCTCTTGCTGCCAGATTTGTTATTGTCGTCAACCCTCTAGAATGGACTAATTGCTTCCAGTGGGGCTACAAATTTTTCTATGAAACAGTGCTGCCTCAAACTTAGTTATAAAAGAATGCAACAAGTTTGTCAGGATGACATGAAGGATGCAGAATGTAGGAATTTAACTGAGGGTACGCATGTAGTGAATGAAGTAAGTTAACATTGGGTTCATAAAGTTCAAATAGAGGAAAAGATGTTGAGTTCAGCAGCAGTCATCTGCAGTTTATTTGACCTTGAGTGATAAACTGAACTCTATTAGTTTTGAAAAAAGGGATTTTATGCTACATGGATTTATGTATAAATTACTAGTTGCAGAAAAAATATTGGAAACTTGTAATATTATATATGTACATATATATATATATATATAATTTTCTACTACATAATTATGTGCACGTATCTGTGTCTGTTCAGATAAGCGTTTGTGAGGATTTTGGCTGCCACAGGTAGCTCTGAATAGCTTTGAGTCCTTCAAAATTCCCATTCGGTTTGCACTTGACATTTGATACTTTCTTTGAGGAAGCTCATCGTCTATTTTCATTTAGAGGGATAATGATATCACCACATTTATTAGTTCCATACTGTGTTGTCATTTCTGGCAGTAGCAGATTAGTTTATGGGGTCATTGGTGTTGTTTCAAGCACATTGGGTCTTGTATTTGGTTTGGCTTTGGTATTTCTATGGTTTCCATACTTGAAATCGCACGACTTGCGAAGGAAGCCTTCATCAAACCCCCATGCAGTATTTTTCCTTTCATTAACTAATGTGATTGGATGTGCAGGTGGGGTATTTTATCCAACCTTATGGTTTTAGATTTTAAAATTATGATAAAATACTGTTGCGGTGTTTCGTTTAGCAGTCTGCTTCTTCAGGCATTTTTTCTATACTGTCTTGAAAATTTTGTTTAGTTTTAGCTCAAGTTGAGAAGAATTCTAATTTACTGGTAGTCTAATAAATCTTTTATTCCCAGATTTTTTTTAAAAAGACCTTCTAATGTAATCTAATGTTTTTAGGTTCGCTTCTTTCATCTGTGTCTATATTGACAAGTGATGCCAGAACTTACAATGAGCGTCCTATAGTGTCTTTGCCCTTCAAAGATGCCTGGACTCTGGCAGCGCAGGTTTTGTAGAATTTTTTATTCTATTTTTACACATGCTATATTTTGTTTGTTGCATAGCTTGTGTCTCTTGAACTAGCAAGTTTCTTTAGCTAATTATGATTGTTGGTGAGGTTAAATTAGTAATAGTCAAGCCTTGAATAACCTTAATGATCTGAGCCTTTGTGTAGCATAAGATAAACTGTTGTGGTTTCTATCTGGCGTCTGGAGCAAGACACAGTTTATCTAACATTCAGCGTGACCAGGTTCAACAGCCACTTTGATTTTAAATATTTTGGTTGTTGGTCTTTGTTTCCACTTCGGTTGCTAGTTATTTGTTGAACAGAGTATAAATAGTTGTTGAAGTCTACTGTCTAGACTCATGATGGTGTAGTTATTATCTTCGTAATTTAAGTTGCCTGGCCAAGCAGATGCTTGTGTACTCTGCACTAAAAGGAGTTTGTTTCTGCGTGAAGTCACAAATGATTTGCTAGAATGTAAATCAAGCTTTGGCTTGGAGCATGAATGCATGTGCTCTAGAGATAAGCATGTTCTTGTGATTCCCTCTTTTTGAAAGCTCATTAACAATTCAAGCACAAGTATTCCATATGATCTAGGATGATAGTTATTCGATATGCATATATGATTATTAACGTTCATAGTATACTGCTCATATAGAAAATCTGTATTGTTCATAAAAAACTATAGGATGGACGTACACCCACCATCCCATTACCATGCATAGGCAGTCGATTAATATATGGGAAGTTTATCACACCCCATTGACTGACATTGTGACATTGGTGTTTATCATTTGTCTGTGTGTCTTCCTTTTCTCCTTGTTGGATGAAATTGTGTTAGAGACAAGGTATGGCCATAATTGTCTCATTGATTTCGTCTTGAATCAGATCAGGGAGACAATAGTCCTCAATATCTTTCAAACAGCTTTTTTGAATAAATGATCTTAGTCTGCTTGATAGGGTTTTAATTGTTTTATACTTTTCATTGTTTTCCTCCTGTTTCTTGTGCGCTATCCTATCATATCGTACTTGCATCGTATGTATGGTGTCATGGTTACTGGCTGCCTGCGTTGTCTTCAAGCTTTTTGCTATCCCTGTTGGGTAAAGCTAGAAGTCTTACGTCAAAAGTTTTTATTGCTTTGATGTAGGCATTGTGCAACTTTGGTGCTGTTGCTGCTTGTGCCTGGACAGTGCTGTACATGATAGATGTGTGCTTGCAAGTGCACAGATATTTGTGGTATGTCCGGTTTATATCTAGGTAGTAATGACCAAATTTGTTAGAGCATTTGCCTTAACTTGAGAGCAAATTTCTATATTGTTTGTAGCTTGAATCTACCTTCATATCACGTTTTTCCAAGCTGCTGATTAACATCTTGCTTAACTGTTCGTCTGTTTTGTTAGTTGGGTTGTGTTTCATGAAAATTTATCATATTGAAAGTACACTGCTATGTAGGTTGGATGAGTTTGCACCAGGCTTTTTCCACATTCGTGCACCCTGTGAGTATTTAGAGGAAGGAGGATCTGGATTTGTCTGCAACTCTTTCACCTGTTGTAAATTGGCCAGCAATCATTGTATTCTGTAATTTACAAGTCTCTTCGTAAGCCCAGAACTGCTTTCTCTTTGCTCTTCATCTGAATTTAAGCTGGCCCACTATAAAGCATCGTTGATTGAGGCATTGCAATAAATGTGATGCAGATTAGTCATGATATTTTGGGAAATAAGCAGCCCCAGTGCCAGGGATATAACAAGATTTTTGATTGAATTTTCGGTGTGACTTTTGGTTTAGGTGGGTACTATAAATCCCCTATTTGTTTTCGGCCCCTCGCTAAAATATGAACGCATGAATTAGGTAACTTAAGAGCCTCGGTTTTACCAAGGGAGCTCATTTTGCGCGTGGGATTTTTTTTTGCAATAAAATTAGGGCTGGATTTTGGCTCGAACTTTTGGTGCTTCCTGCGTTCTGCGTCCCTTTCTTTTTCGCCCACGCACATGGCGGCACCCGGTCGCTGGGGCCTACCTATTCTGCCTCACTTGAGCAGGTGATGGACCCGATTATATTGACTTGAATGCTGAACCCTTCTCTTTCAGTTTGTTAAATTTGAAAGAGGTACTTCAGGTAATCATGCCTAGAACGCTTTGAAGCGTCTGATTTCCTTTGCGGTTGACTTAGACCAGAATTGATCAATCTGGCCGTCCAGTTAAATGCGAGTCCTTCCACAGCTTTCGACGAGTAGCCGTATCACTATAGTTGATAGTAGCACTGCTATTATGCTACCTATAATGAAGCGGGTAAATTGATGGCAGCAGTCGAACGTGTTTATTTTATTGGACACATCATCCTCGATTCCTGCTAGCTTCATGCTGACTTTGAAGTTCGTATGTGGATGTACCTCATTGTGACGTGTGAAGCACATTTGATATAGTAGTGCATGTACTGTTTTTCAGGATACATCTTGTGCTTGACGTTGAGCGTTCAATGTTTTTCCGCAGCATTGTGTAAGGCAGAACATGCGGCTGTATCTGCGTGGTGCGGGTTTAAGTTTTGGTGACGGTGGCAGGTTTTTACATCCGGATATATTCTAGTTATAACTTCTGAAGAGCGCTACCTGTAGCGAAGCGGGCATCTGGCTGCTTTCTTGGCACCGAGAAGTTTTTCCCTACTATCCTGGCATGGTTACTAGAGGCATTTTTTAAGACCATGTTCGTGTTGTTTCACGAAGTTCGCATTATCATATTCATCTGCAAATAGTGCATTCATTTTTAGAAGAGCAGACATCGCTAATTTCTTCTGTTTATCTTCTCTGTCAGTCTGAATGTCTTAGTATCTTTTTTAATGTTTGCTCGTTTGCAAGATTATTATTTCCGATAAATTAACGTTGATTTTCAGTTCGCTTTTAGTTTATCACCTATCGTGCTGGTTAGGCTGCGTGTCACTTCTGGCTGTTTTCCAAGCCTTCCTTTACAGCAATGGCTTCCCAAGGTTTGATGTCTTAATTCGTTTGCACTTAGATACGAAATTGTTGTTACGTTCTACGTTGCATTCAAATTTTCTGCTCTTGTACCAGTGGTAGGTGTTGCCTACGATTTTTTGTTGCTGCGGCACGCTGTTTAGATGTAAAGGCGACCACCTGGAGCGTTTAGCGATTGTTTGGTCTACCATGCTGGCCGGAGTTTCCGTGACTATGGTAATAACTCTGGTCCTACTAGACAGGCGAAGTAGGTATCCGAAATTTATGCAACGGCACAATGTCTGTGCATGTTTGCATGGGTATGTTCATGTGTGTGTGCGTGTGTGTTAGTGTTCTTTTATGTGTTGTGTATGTTTCTGTGTGGGCAATTGCGAGTGAGAAGAGATTTCTTATTGCGTGTGTGTGCTTGTGTGTGTGCATGTGGGCGCGTGCGCTTTTAGTTGGATGCGCTCAATAGTGGCTTCATTTGCGAGAAAGATCCAAGAGTGAATGCCTATGGTTTACTAGCTGTGAGTGTTACATTGTGAATGCTTGATATCGCTCTGGAGCCTTCTTGGCGCTTGGAGATGAATGTCGAAGCTAGAAAAAAATGTTATAGTTCTCGTCAGGTGTGACTGTTTCTGTCTATTGGCGCTATCTTTATAGTCATGTATTTACTTGGCGTACAGGAGCATCGTGTTCATGTTTATGCTAGTAAGACATGTGCGTGAACTGTGAATGAGAATGTTTGGGGCCACTGCTTTTTCCTACGAAGGCCTTTGTTTTGGTGTCGTTCTCAACCCTTGTTTTTATGTTTTGCTTCCTGCTATGGAGATGCAATGGGCAGCTGGTCTTTTCGCCATGTTCAGTCGTTTCGCGTGCTTACTTAGGTATAAGCGAATGAAATTTTTGGAGTTATTATTTTCTCTTTCAAAGCAGAATGTTTCTTTATTGGAATTTATTCGTTTCCAGTGAAAACGGAAGTCTTCAGCATGTACAGCAAGTTCTTAATACTCTAAGCTAATGAAGTTCGCGAACTTTTTATTTTCTCTTTCAAAGTAGAATGTTGCTTTATTGAAATTGTTTTCGTTCCTAGTAAGAGCGGATGCCTTCGGCATGTACAGCAAGTTCTCAATACTCTAAGCGAATGAAATTCTTGAAATTTTTATTTTCTCTTTCAAAGCAGAATGTTGCTTTATTGGAATTTATTCGTTCCCAGTAAGAGCGGATGTCTTCGGCATGTACAGCAAGTTCGCGTCGCCGCAGTTCCGCTTGGTGAACAAGATCCGACTGAAGTTCGCCTGCATTGTTCTTATTTTCGTCGCCTGCTGGCTCCCGACGTTCGCCTCGGTTTTGTCGTACCTGGTGTCGCCGTCATTCGCGCAGTCGACTTACCTGTGGTTTCCAGAGGTAAGCAAGCACATCGCCACCCATATTCCATCGCACGTCTTGGATTTTGCTGGAGTTGAACTGCATTCGGTTGCGGGAATGTTGTATTGCGGAAGCTTCTGATCGTGCAAGATCTTATCCGGGTTCGTCGCGACTTTTCTAAACAAAGCACTCTCCGTTAAGGCGATTGTGATTAGGGCGTTGTTCAGTTATTTTGACGCTTGTGTCAAGATTTAATTTAAAGTTTAGAATTTATAATCAAGATTTAATTAGAAGTGATGTAACGCCATGCCCTTCCTCTATTTATATGTTTTCAGATTGCTATCAACCCGCTGCAGAGTTGCTTCAACTATCTAATCTTCAGTGCTCGGACCACGGACTCGCACCTCGTGCCACTTCTGGTCAACAGCACCTCGACGAACAGCGAGGATCGGCTGCACGCCATTCATCACTTGGACGCTGAAAGTCTGATATCTGAGACGCACAGTGCTCGGCAGCACCACCCACCAAGCTTCAGCAATGCTCCTGTGCCGTTCTACTTCACGCCGAAACGTTACCTGGACGCATCCTCGTCATTCTCGCCCTTGCTGTACGAGTCCGTCTCGAGTGAGCCGACTCTATCGCCGGAATCTTCGTGGGAGCACCCACACGATGGAAGATGTAGCCTGGGTAGTTTATACGGAGAGCTGATGTAGCGAGCTAGATATGTCATTGTCGCGATGGTTTACAGGTTCCGTGGGGTCCGTTCCGTCAATACTTTTGTAAACAAAATAAGCTTGGTTGTTTGTGAATTTTTGACAAAAAGGCCTGATGTTGCTTCTCTGAATGTTTAATAAGAGAGACGGCGTGGGTATGTTTGGTGTCTATTCGAAAGCAGTCGGTTTAATCTGCGCTTAAGTTGGTTAATCGGTTCCGTTGCACGTTATTTTCTTGTGATCAGGCGCATCTCGTTAGGCGTGGTCTTGTGGTCAGGCGTATATTGATAGCCGAAGCGATAAGTCTGGTTTGATTATGTTCCAGATGTTGTTTTTTTTATACTGCTTAGTTCAGTTCGTTACACATGCATCCACACATACATACTCACTTAGTGAACATATCTCGAGACAAGTAAGCTTATTAAATACAAACTTCTTCTGTTTTGAAAATAACATTCTCAACGTTTATTTTAGAGAATATTTAATCAGCTCTGTCGGTATTCCTTAAGCAGTGGTTCCCAAAAGGTCGTTGTTAAAAACTTGCCGTTGTCTTTATTCATTCCACCTTGTTGTGGACCATATCTAAGCAGTATTTCAAGCGCCTCTCTTATAAAAGGTTGCTTTTCGTGCGACAGTGATTTAACATTCGTCCGTACCCTCGCATGATTTCGCATGCTTGGACAGGCCTGTGCGATACCCATTCTCATGGAAGATGTCTTTACGGTGTTGGCTAATCCGGGAGTGCATTTGTTGGCGCTGATATTTTTCTCTAATATTTTCAACAGGAGCAAGTAAGCTGGTAAACACCAGAATCACTGCACCTCGGTATCTGCGGTTTGTTCTTGGCCGTTGGTAGCGTTTCCAAGCTTCGTGGCGGCTTGAATTATACAGCCATCCCTAAACAAAAATGCTATGAGAATCTAGTTACTGATGGTTGGTAATGGTGTGCCACTGATGGTGTTAATGGTGGAGGCCTGCCTACAGCATTTAGAGAAAAGGGCATTGGAGCAAGCCTTGCAAAGGGGCATCGATGTCACGTCTTCGGCGCCTTGATGTAGGCGGCTCCCATGCTCCATTTGTTAGTTTAACAGAAGCAGCAGAATTCAAGGAGATATTAAGTAGTCAAGATCCACACATAGCATATACCATGGAAGCAGAAGGAGAGAACAATTTAATTTCCTTGACGTAATGATTATCAATCCCCAAAATAAAAAATATGAGGTCAAAGTTTTTAGAAAACAGGCCATTACAAAAGTCCAGATAATACCGCAGTTCTATGTTCATCCAGGCCTTGCCATGAAGGTTTGTGAGATTTATAAGACGAGGGAAATAACTGTTCAGTGAAAAATATTTAGAAGAAGCGATTAGCTTTCTCACCGACATGCTTGCAGCTAACGGACATGATACAACGAAACTTAAACGCATCGCAAAGAACGGCATGAAGCAAACACATGGAAGATGTCTTTACGGTGTTGGCTAATCTAAGATCCACACATGCATGCATACATGCATTCAAAATTGCAGTGAATTGTTTTTTTTTTCTATTGCACGAAGTAAGCCTCTACTGCAGCCTTTCCACCTTCTTTGCGTATTGGTTGCATACATTGTAGCATCGGTTTCCTGTTTCTGGTCGAAGAGATCAGGCAGCCAATAACTGGTTGCTTGAGAGGATTTGCATATTTTAAATTAAATTCAGCAGTTACTTGGAATGTGAATTTCCATCGCATAATGCACCATTTCGTGATCTCCGTAATCGAACGAAAGTGATTTATTATCTACCTCCTGTGAACGTAAATTTGAATCGATTTGACATCTACATATTCAGGTACCCTTTTTTAAAGAAATCGTCAAGTATCTGATGAAGTAAAGAGCTTCTGCTAAGATCATGCGATGCCAAAGCTTTGTCAAGCTAGGGTAGCAGTACATAGCCGAGGTCATTGAATTATGCTACTTGTGATTAGATTTGTTTTATTGAATTTTGTGCTACGTTTCCACAGTGTCCATGCGTCTCAATATATCCTAAACCAAGGTAATTCTTGCCACTTGTAGACGTTGAGGAATTTTGCATGAAGGGTACCGAGAATCACCGAAAATAAGAATTCTATGAAATTAACGGAAATTCTCTATTCGGCGTAGTTAGCAAATGTTCTATTCCTAGTATTTTTTCCGCAGTATTCAATCTCACAACCAAAAGACCGTCGGCGTAACTGCGATGATATCCAAGTTTCCAATGATATCCAATTTACATACCCTAATTCGCAACAATGGGCTTAACGTTCAAGCATGCTAACTGTCGGTCAGTAGAAATGTGTATGCTCAGGCATGAAGATTCTTCATTTATCTCCTTCTGCACCATGTTCTACCTTCAAATGTTCGATTTCTTCAAAAGCCTTAAGGTACCCAATATTATGATTTAAAATTCACAGTTAACTGGAGCATTTAGAATATTCACAAGCACTTCTCTTGGAGTATTTGATATAGACCTTAGTATACATTGAACAATATATTAATGAACAAGAAGGTTTGTAGTACATCATGACTTGGACGAGGTAAGGGCGAATGGTAACTATAAGCATGAATGTTTGTGGAATAAATTATGTACTTTACTTTGATTAGATGTTCCTAGGTAGACGGTAGAAAACCCGAACGATGCCGTACTATTAAGCCAACAACAATGCGCAGCTTCTTTAACAATTACTGCTAGTTTTACCGACGTTGAGAATGACAGTAAAATAGTTTAACCTTAGATGGATCCCGAAAGCGATGATTACCTAAGCTCATGATAAGTTGCGGTACAAAGCATACAAGTTACCGTACCCTCAGTTGATGTTGTTGGGTCCTATAAAATCGACATTAGCTTCTAACTGTTGATAATGTTGTACATTGCTGGGTCAGGGTAATTATGGGCGTGCATGTTGTTAGCATTTTAATTACAGTCTTGGCCAAGTTTGTGTCGCCCGTAAGCGTCATTTTATACTGGGTCTAGGGGTGCGATTCATCCCAACATTTGGTGCCTTGACTAACATCTGCCTCCCAATATTTTTTCTGGATGAGGTCTCTTTTACATACGAAACAGGTAATTTTTTTAATTCTTTCGCAAGAAGAGTTGTTTTCGAGTTTAAGAACAAGGATTTTCAAAACCATACCCCTATCGCCGTGCGGTAATTCAGTGAAGATGCATTTTTGAGGGATATGTTTGGCAAATTAGGCCGACAAGCAAGCTGATTGTGAAAATTGTTTTACATTTTACAAGACTTGAGAAAATCAAAATCGTTTGTAGACCGGTAAATGTCACTTTAGGGTAATTAGAAGTGGTGAAACAATCGCCATTTATTCCGTCTACTTAAACATCGAGACACGGCAGTTTCCGATCTTTTTCATATTCTACTGTAAACTTAATACTAGGGTGTTTGCTATTCAGGTACTCCAGAAAAGGCTCAACATCACTCACTGATTTAAACAAACAATGCGATGTTGTGATGTTGAGCCTTTTTGCAAAACTGAAAGTGATGTAAAAAAATCGTATGCTTGTGTGAGTAGTTTAGGGCCTACACGGGTTGTTTAAAGACATTAGCCCGATAATTTCTAGAGTTTAAAACATCAAAGTGCTCGTCAAACAGTGGCCTTCGTTAAAGTTACGATGCTGCGTGTGTTGCGAAGGAGTCGATATCAGTTGAGTTCCAAGATGGCGGTCGCTGCTGCATGCTAACGAAAATTGATGCACCGACGATCGTGATTCGTGAATCTGTCATAGCAATGTCCAATGTTGCGCCCAGAGATGCTTGGTAGGACATTCGCCCAACGCCAAATGTATTTAATGTTACCTACTCCTTGTTAGATCCTATATCTGCTCGTGGCGTGGTATATCTATAGCTTAATATCGTGTGTATAGTTTACGACGTATCGTATCGTATAGCTTACGACGTATACATACCGATTCTATGCTTATGTTCTTCCTCGCAAAACTTGGACTCTTAACATCCTTAGCTTTGAAGGCGTTGGGTAACAACTACTCGCTAGAAGTTTGGCTTTTTCGTCTTGTATGTCATGATAGTGTTGTTTAGTCACAACATGTTGGTTGTATGTAAATGGTGGTCTCTACCAGAATAGGCAATGCCTACTTGGTGATCTCCTTCAATTTTTACAAAACTTTGTTAAACTATGTATATTTTTAAATAAGAGTATTGTGACTACTGGCAATAAATTCTTTTGTTGTAGTAGTTGTTGTTGTTGTTGTCGATAGCCTTAACATGTTATCGAGTTGCTCAACAAAAAATCGAGCCTCCTTTAGCAAAAATTTGAAAAAGCCACAGTCTTAACTGTCAAAAACTGTATTTGGTTATAATCCATGGAGTATATTATTCATATAAAGCCACTTAGTTAGAACTTCTTGGCCATTGCTGATCGGTAGTCTCCTGTTGATCATGCGAGGAACTACACGTACATCGTGGAGAGATCTAAACAACAAGATTATTAACTCATCTTGCTCATAGGCAATCAATACTAAGTAGTAAATATGTGGCATTCTAGTGGCTTTGAATCACTGAAGCCTTTTGGCACTTAATCTGCAACAAATGGACTCAATAGCAATGTGGAGCACCTTGCTCCAACTAAAACTTTGGCTGCCAACGTAGCCCTTTATGGTTGCAGCAGTTGGGTTTTTGTTAAGATTTACCATTATTTTTTATTGTCCTGTAATAAATTTAGCTCTATATAAAGTGAATTTTTAATGATTGCTTTGATCAAGACCTGTGTTCAGGAAGTATCACTGATGGTCCCCCTAACATTTTCCACAGCAAACTCCATTTCCTCCATCTCCATAAGCTTTCCACGGACATTTTCATATGCAACATAAGAAGACTAGAAATTGAGCATTAAAAAAAACTTGAAACGTAAAGCTTGGCTGAGTAAGATGAATTGTGCATCACAAATGCATCAACAAATGGCAAAGACTCTTAATGGGAAGGAATAAGCCCATAATCAATTTTTATGTAGCAGAAAGACTGTTGCACAAATGTGGATGAACAAATAAGAATTATCAAGGACAAAGAAAGACTTCAGGAAAATTCATGGACATCTGTGAATAGCAAGATGTCAAGCTACTGTATTTTCCAACCATGCCTTTGGAAGGATGTTTAGTGCTATGGCGATTGTAAACACCTTCAGTTCCTTCTTTCTTTACTGCTGCTGAGCAAAAAGTTTATCCTTGAAGGGCATGCTTGTATAAAGCGTTTATTACTATATTGAAAACTCACCTGCTCAGTATTACTCTATTCAAGCCATTTGAATTACACCTTAAAAGTAAAAGTATATGCACACAGTTATCCTTGAAGGTCTACATAGGCAATGACACACCAACAAATTCTCAGAGATAGATTCAATCCATTGAATTGAAAAAGTTGGCCTCCAATTTATTTTCATCAAGTATTGATTCCTTTTGGGATTAGGACTTTGTCCCTGCATTTCCCAATCTACGTAAATGATATGCTTAAGATGAGACTGTCTACATCATAGTGCCATCTTGTGTATGACCCAAATCTCCTTCAATCTCAATCTTTGTGAAATTTTGAAGCAAGCAATTGATATGGAATGATAAATTTTGTGTCGATTGGTGCTTGCTAATAAGATTACCCTACAGAAGTGCAGCATGGAAGGATCTTCAAGTGTTGCAGTAAATTTGCATACAAATAAAGGTATCTAGGTTGAATTGTCTATGAACATCTTTCTTTCTCCGATCCTTCAAATATTTTGGTGATAGCTTGGTTAAGTAGCCATAGTTAGCAGTATGTTTTCCACCTGCTGTCATCATATTCCTGGATTTATACTGTGCCATCTGTCATAGCTGCAACTACAGTGGAATCAAAAAAGCTAAAAATAATTTGGTTTCACCATAGAAACTACTAGTTGGATCTGTTTTGATTGACTGCTCATGCAGGCCACGTCCTCAATACATTAAATACTCTAAGGGAAACTGGCTATATATTTATATGCCACCTTGTCACCTTTCATGAAGTCTACCGTAAGATTTCTCACTGCCTCCAATAATCTGATATCTGTTCTCACTACATCTCCATAGAGTGCCAGTGCAGAGTACATCCACATTCATTGCCAAATCTTTGATTTTTGGAAAGATTATCAATATTTAGTGTCCATCACCAGGGACCTCTGCAAGCTTGATCTGTCCAAGCAATCCAAGCACGAAGTTAAGGAAAATTGTACAAAAATTTCAAGAGATTTGTGCTGGTACCTATAGAAACATGGAGGAAATTTAAGCCTTTTAAGGCAAATGCAGATTGCACATGTATCCACTTTTGGTATCTTCCCTGTATTCCAATTTACAATTTTGAATATTCATTTTTGATGCAATGCATGTAAGGTAATTAGTACATTAAATTCTGATGCCCGAAAAGATTGTCACAATGATCACAGTGATTATTTTTTTATGTGAACTTAGGTGAAGGGCTTGAAGTTATGATATTATTCCTGAATTCAAGTTAGTGTTTCCAAGTGCTGTAACTGCTGGGACAAAGTGCTTGTTTATATGGAGTTAGCTCGTTCTGAATTCTGTGCTTATGAAGCAGCAAGACTTGTTCAGTTTGGCTAATAGCAGGCCAACTCGCAATTTGCGGGTTCTGAAAATGTCTAAAGAAATGAGCTTGAGTCATAAGCTTTGAATATCTCGAAGTAGTAATTTGTGTCAGTGAACAGTGAATCGTTGCTCTGAAGTTTTGAGATGTTGTTGGAATGGTTTGCAGTGCTTTACCATATTAGTTTAATTGCTATCGAGTTCGCGCGCGGCGGTACTTTGTACTTAGGAGATCGTTAAGTCGATTTTTTTGTTGACTGCTTTTTAGTTAGGGGACATTTTTTATACTTATCTTGGCGCTTGGCCATATCTGGTTTTTAAGTGCTTGTAGGAACGTATCTGCCTCTTGCCTAATCTTTGTCTGGTCATCTTGTTACGTGGGCATGTAAAGGTGTAGTGTTAGTGATTCTTTTGAACTTGTTGTGATGCCTGTAGCTCTTTATTGGTTCCTCTAAACTTTTTGGACATTTTCGTGATGCTTAGACACTTGACTGAGGCGGAAATATTCTTGATTGCCGTTGGAGAATGATTTTCATTGAATCCATCATTTTTATTTCATTCAGTGCGATTGCAATTTTTCTTGCCAGGAAATGCTGTTGTTAGCTGCTCTTTTGTGACTGAGCCACTTGCTGATCTTTTCCCTGACTGCCTCAGTTGGCGGGAATGAATTTAAAAGCCCACGATGAAAAATCACCGAAGATGGAGCCGGAGAGGAAAAGCTCCGACGCGACAGCCGAGTCATCGCTAACACATGTTTTGGATTACATTGCAGTCGGCACGTACGACGCCACTTTGAAGACTGCCGGCGTATTAGGAAGTGGTGCCAGCAAGGGAGTGGGCGTGGTTGGTTCAGCCGTCACAAAAGGCGCCGGGGCCGTTGGTAGTACTCTTCAGGGTGTGGCCGGCACTGTTGGCTCAACGGTAACTGGTGTTACAGGATTAATGCCGGAAGTTTGGCCCAACATGGAGAACGTTGACAAGATGGTTGATGTAGCCATAGTGGCATGCTACAGTTTGACGGCTTTTGGCGCTCTGGGTAGCCTATACTTTATTTCGAGGACCTTTCGAGAAGCTGCACTTTGGAGACGTTGGTTTAGATACCGTAAACTGGCAAAACAGTCCGCTCGTTTGAATCATGCAAAGTCTTAGGTCCTATTGTGTAAAATTGTACATGAGGTTTCTTTATTACTGCTCACTAAACGTTCTTTGTAGCTGACCATCTGGATAGCAAGGCAAGGGAAGATAAGACCGGACAGGATGAGAATCTATTTGTGAATGTAAAAAATTAACAAGAAGCTTATTACGATAAAACGCACGCAGGATTCTTCTTATTGCACCCCCGTCCCGTGAGAAGTATGCGTATGGCACTTTCATGTCAGTAATTTTACATCACATAAAATGGTTGTCGCAGCTTCAGCAGTTTAGGGCAAGCAAGCGACAGCAAGCTTTGCGCGATCGTAATTTTTGTGCATGCTTAGATTATGGGCGTGGTGTTGATCTATTTTACTTCCGGACTTTGCCTCTTATTAAGCTCTGTAATGTTGTGGTGCTAACGTGCTGGCCAGGGAAAGGAATAAATCTATTATGCTTTATCCTATGGTTTCTAATGTGGTATGTCGCGTCTGCGCAGTCTAAGATTTGTTTGCGTAGCTTTGGGTTGGCTATCGTCATACGCTCTTCGTGCTTTGCCAGTACGATTTTTTATTTAGATTAGAAAGTGTCATTTTTTTTTTCTCTGGACCACTTCGTAGATTTATCTACTTATGCAAATTTGTTGATTAGCATTCTTCCGGCATCCTATAGATGGCATGTACGCGGACTGATTAGACGGCGAGGGATAACTATGAGTGTGTATGTATGTGTATGTCTGCGAGGCGCGAGGCGTAATTGAGCAAAAGAAAAGACCACAAGGCGAAAAGGTTAAGGCTTCAGTTATTTTGAATCTTGCATTTAATAAAAATAAAAATATTCGATTCCTGGCAACTATTGCAGGTTTTGCTGACGCGAGAGTTTCGCTTCCCAGTGTGCAAGCTCGGTCGAGGTGATGTCGTAGCGACGTCTTTTTGCGTTACTTCGTCGCTTGGTCGATATGCGACCAACTTCGACGTCGCAGCAACGTCGCGTTCGTTGCAGGTCGCACTGCAACGTTGCAACGACGTCGCAATTCGTTGTAATTCGTAGCCGGCATCAATTTTTACTGGGAAGCCCGCTTCTCTTAATCGCTTAATGTTGATTTTGAATTTGGAGTTCGAAGTAACTAGCGCCGATGTTAGTACATTTTGTGTAAATGTTTGCCAGTTAGCTTCAGATGAAAATTCTTTAAAAAGAGTTGCGGAAGGACTGTCCGCTGGTTCTGCTGAAAGGTAAGCACTCGAATGCTTGTTTTCGTAATTGTTGGATAAAAAAAGGCGCTTATTGGGTCTCAGTTCGCCCCTTCTTACGTTTGGTTTCCAGCCTTGTTCAACCCGCATGGTCTTTCTGCTGGAATGAATTATAAAACGATTTTCGTCACAACAGGATGACCATTCCTGACGCCCGCTAGAGATTGAAGAGCCGCCAGCCTTGTCTTTTACGTTCTTAAAGTTTACTGGAAACACTATGTACACCGAAAAAAATATTGGCTAATAAATACGTAAATATCTAACACGGCGAGTTATATTATTTAAAGCTAACAAAGATTTTCCTAGGCGCAGACTCAATAATAAACAATACTGAAAATACTTGCATAGCACTCATAGCTATTCCCCACAAGGCTGGGCTGCATATCATAGAATTTGGCATATATGAATCACAACTTTACGTTTCTTGAAAGCAAATTACAAAGAGATGTTAGCCGGGTGAGGCGCTGATCTCCATAATACCATTATTACAGAGGTAAGTCGAGTGACTGGGTGGCAGGAATCCCGGGGACGAGGAATGCGGCAAACAATAGGGTTGAAAATACATCAGCTAATCGCAAGCATATCCGGACGTGCTGGGCGAAACATGAAGGATATTGTCGGTTCAGCGCCACAGGACTTACATGATATTCTCTAATTCATCTCTAATAACGATCACCCGAAATAGGTAGAACGAAACCGGTCGGGCTGGATGCAGTCAATGAGACTAAGTTCCACCCAGCAACGGACGTATGTAAACAATCGGCCAGACATTGTTTGTATTCCCAACCACCCTATTCTATGAAGCATGACCTCCATCCGAATAACCGAAAAAGATCAATGATGCAGTCGCCAACCCGGGTTGACAAGAAACCGCAAGATTACATAACGCAAGCGAAATCACAACAAATAATTCAATTCCACAAACCTGCAGCGTAAGCGAAGACCCTTAGTTAGATCGCATAGAGCGCAACAAGAAAATAAAAAATTCCTTGTTCAGATGCGGCTCGCGGATAACCTTTGCTGACAAGAATTGCGCCATCCACAACCAATGTACGTATTGCGCATGCTCATTTCGGAGTCATGGCGTGCATGCCGCCACAGGGTAGAAAGAGGGCCATGACTCCTAACAGTTCTGCGTGTCGTTGGTGCGCCAGCTTGCGCACAGTAGCAATCCCAGCTGCGTCGGTGGTAGTCACGTGAGAACCGTTAGTCATCCTACACCGAAAGTTCACCTAAAACCAAGAGCGCAAAAGAAACCAGGTTTAAAAATAACAGATCACCAAAGTCACCAAACGCTAAATTAATCAGAATGCAAAAACCCCTAGCCACGTAGTAGGAGTGCCTTTAATTTGAGATGGCAGCAGGGATGGAGCGAGTGCCCGATGTGACTTCTAAGCAGTAAATTGCGGTCGGTTTTAATTCAAACGACCCCAACATTGAGGGACGGAAGATTACATACATACCAGTGAGTGCCGGTTTACTGGGCAAGGCAAAGGAAATACGAAAGGCCTGAAACTTAATCTCAGAACGGGGATTCGCAGATAACTCTTTACTAACCTGCACTTCCTTAACGTGCTCCGTACTCGAACTTGAAGAATACAGAATTTCTTGTCCGTCGGAAACTTTCAGAACTTCAGCCACACCACAACTTTCCGTTTCCGTTGCTACGTCGAAGCGATCGCCTATAGATACCACATCGACGGCAAATGCAAAACCCTCCTCCATGTTGCTATCCGACCAGAAAAAGTTGTCCTTCCCAAGGTTATCGTCGCATTCGAAGGTAAATCGCTTTCCGCAGCACTGGCTAACGTCCTCCAAATACACGGATTTACCACTGAATAAATGATCCAGGGAGCCATTTTTGCGCACCCAATACTTAAATCCCGGTGTAATATCAGGGTGCACGAACGTTCCGACAGCCGGTCTTTCGTGCTTTCGCAAAGGAGGAATGTCTGATATTGCAAGAGCGGCGCAATTCTTGCACAAACATTGGTGGCTAATTGTTTGAATTTCTTCGTGCTTTATGCTGTCCTCGTCGGCTCTTGCAGAGCTTTCTTCCAGATGGCTCAAGCACGACACACCATTTTGTGATAGATTAAGCTGCTGCGAGAAACTCGTAAACTTACCGCTTTCTGCACTCGATTTGAGCCTTTCCACCGCGTTCGAAGTGGAAATCTGATCAACAAAAGCAAGACGCGGCAAAATCGATATCGACATAACGTGGGATATAATTAAAATCTGCAGCAATTCCTCAGATTTTATTTGCTTCGACACTACAAAGCAATGTCTTGCTGCCAAACACGAAGGCAATAATGGCAACCGGCTTAGTGCTCTTGTCGTGAAGAAATGACCTTGAGAACGCGTTGATGCTTCGTGAGCTAGTCATGAATTAATTATGACAAGTTCTGCGTTGGCGATTCTGATTGGTTGTGCATAAATTATTGAAAGAAAGCATGATTTGAAAGGCTGCGTTCACTTGCCTCCACGCAGTCCCGTGCCTCCTTTGTATTTGTACACTGCTGGCAGCTTGAACATGAAACTCTAATACAAAAACGTGTGAGCTACCCGATTAAAACTGCTTTATAAGCGTGACTTCGTATTGCTAATCTGTCCACGTGAACTGATTATTTCATTTGCCTAAGAAAACAGCTTTAGCTAAGAGTGTAATCTAACTGCTTACCGAGATTTAATGGAATAAAGTTTGTAAGGCGGTGTAATGATACATGTCGCGCTTGTGCATTCTATTTTCGGTACAACAGAACGCTTCAAATCTGCTTCAGTAAATATCAGCAACTTAAACTCAGTATTTCTAAGTGAAAGAAATTTGTCTCGTGACTACAGATTGCAAGATTAGATATTAAACTCTGGGTAGAGGTGCAACGGATTTGATTGAGCAGGCATCGCTTATTGAATGTGATAAATACTAAATGTGCGCCAGTACCTTCTCATGTCGTAATTTTGGCATCATCGGATTTTTATGAATGACAGGAAGAAACTAATAAGGATATAATAATTAGACAATGACTCCACCTTGCATGTCTGCAACACCACCAGAGCCGCAGACAGCAATGACTAATAATAAAGTTTTGCATAGGCCACCATATGTAAGTAGAGAAAAAGAACCTTGGATACTTGTAGTACATCGCAGACATAGCAATAGTGTTTCGCCAGACTATTATCAAAATTTGGTTTCTCTGGCAGCAAAAAAAGGCAAGGGTTTTCCCTGGAATAGCAGTCCGATAAAATTCCAGCAGGAATTTCCGGGTATTCTAAAAGAATACGTGTTAGAAATCGGGAATTCTCGGGAATAATCGTTGCGAAGAATTTTCGTATGGAATTTTCGGGTATTCTAAATAGATCGACGCAAACGGAAATGCCTGTGAATCAAGTCGTGACTATTTCATAATAAATACTAATTTTAATTAATACTGCATAGCAATCTTCCCTGGAATTCTCTTGCCAAATAGGCAGGTCCGTAGGAACCGGAGCTTTCCTTGCACTTCCAATTTTAATAATGTCGTGATCATAAGTCTGTCACAGTTATTCCGATTTTGTTAGTAGATTGAGAGAAACCCTTAAAGCACATTCACATCAAAGACAAGGTAATTTGAGTAAGAAAATAAGTTTTCCAATAGCTCCCGAATCGAAAAAAAGTTTGCACTTGGTTCTCCGAGGCCTACGTGTATGCAGATAGGGGCGAGCTCTCGCTTTCGCGAGTTATCGAATCTTAATCTTATAAGAACCAAAGAAGCAATCCATGCAATCTTATAAGAGAAAGGGGGCAAACCATTCAAGTCATGGCCTGCCTCTATTCCTACAAAGAAATGCTGAAATTATCGGCCTATCTCATTGCTGCCCAAAGCAATTGAAAACGTCACCTAATCTCGTCTTTAGGAGTTTCTATAAACTTGAAGATAAATCTATGACCAACAGTTCGGTTTCCGCAACCAACATTCGCCGAATCACAACTTAGTTAACCTATAAGGTAATGCAAGGGAAATATCAGACCGCGACGAATAAACAAGTAGCCTGCTTTTGCATTTGCAAGCGGCCTTTGATCCTTTAAATAAAAAAGGTTATTATATAGGATTAAAATATGCGGAGTTTCGTTGAAGGGCATTTTGATTTTCTTTGTGCCATATCCGACAAAAAACAAGTTAATAAAGATGAGAGCTTGAAGTTCTATAGCGTATTACATAACTCTAGGATATCATATAACTAATACTATTTAGCATGTATAGTATGTATGTATGTATGTATGTATGTATGTATGTATGTATGTATGTATGTATGTATGTATGTATGTATGTATGTA
>QQSS02213961.1:0-11208 GCA_003687565.2 Craspedacusta sowerbii
CTTAAGGTGTCTCTGCTCGCCACGCTCCTCTCTCTAAAAGAAATAACGTCTGAAATCACAAGACTTTCTTTCCTTTACAGTTTTACAGTACCGGCCTATACTCGCTCACCATGCTTCCCTGCAAGAAATAACGTTTACCATTGCAAAACTGTCTTTCCTTAAAAGTTTTACGGCAACATTCACTCGTCGTGGGTCTGTGCCGCTGCTCTCGGCCTGTGCTCGCCAGGGTGCTCTGCATCCGTGGGGAGTGTATACTTTGCAGACACCGGAATATTCCAATCCCAATTTTATTACCTGAGCTGGGTAGCTGCAGGGGACTTCATTGATAATATTGGCACCTGTAAGTAAGACTTACCTTGAAATGCTAAGGAGCGATGGGAAATCCAAGGGCAAGCTTTTAATGGCAATGAAGGCAAGTCACTTCTCATGCTTGTGAAGTTGCACAGTGCGTCGTGGTCAACCACATGGAGGAGATGGGAATGTGCGAGTTACTGTCATACGAGAATTCAACTCGGGCAGAGTCAGAGACAGTTTCAGGTTGGGCCTGCTATAACAGGCCAAACAGGGGTGTACATGTTTAGTTTTCAATTTTACTCTCTTTTCATATGCATAGAATTTAGACAAGGACTCTCGAGATATGTTGTTTGGAATAAATAATCGTTACCAATATATGTAAGTGCTTCAAACGTGTTCGTCTGATTTCGAGATCTACTGGATAAGAACTGATAAAATTGCTATCCTTCTTTATATTTAGGACTTTTGTTCAACTGCCGCAGACTTGCAAGATTTGTACCCCTGCTGCCGTAAGTGTTTGATTATCCTTAAAATTTATCCTTATGGGAAGACGTTTCTTCTATAATTTCAGCGTGGAAAATAAAATGCCTAGAGTACTATAAGCAAGTGTTATGCCGAGAGAGAAGTACTGATGGTGCGTGTCTTTACAGTAGTGCTTGGCACATCAAGGTGCGTCCCCGCACGATCCTGCTTGCATCTGACTACAACGTGTCCTTTCTTACGCGTTTGAGTCTGGGCTCTACTGGACTCTGGGTCCAATAAATGCCTTCCAAGTGTTTTGTGACATGGAGACGTACGGAGGTAAAGACATATTGGTCCTTTCGCTCCTAATATTTTCTCAATTAATCTTTACATTACTGATTGCTATTTATTTGGGGTCATACTGTCATACAGTCACACTGCTAACATTGGGAAGTAATTTCCACCCATGCGTTTACTGCACTTTGAACTACTAGCTAAGCAGTGCCTAAGCTGGGGAGTGCGTTCTCGATTATTGATCATCCTTGACTCTTAGCCCAATCCGACCTTAACTGGTAGTTCAGTCAAAGCAGTAAATGAAAACTCGGGCCGTTTTAATGCCATTAGAAAATTTCCCTGGAGATACTATAAAATGATGAAAATTGCTCAAAACTCCTCGGATCTTCAGATTTGAAGACCGCTATTAAGCAGTTAGCTGGACCAGGCTCGAAAAAGTGGACAGGCCTACTTTTTCCAAAGAGTCCTTTCTTTTGTTAGTACCCATAGAGCAAAAGTTCATTTCCGCAGCATAATGGACTGCGGAAGAAGCATGCAAACAAACCTAAAACAGAATGGTGCCGTGACGCACTGGGCTATGGACAGGCTCAAGTAACTAATATGGTAACAGATGCTGATAAGATTACTAACAAATTCCAATATTTTATTTTATTTTCCTTTCTACTTCTTTTCTGCTAATTAAACGTATTTACTAAAAAATCACAGTTTCTAAGATTTATTCTGCATTTAAATGGTGATATTGCCTACATCGCCCTAGCAAGCCATCAATTTTTTTATGTGCTTATAATATTACAACATTCGCTACGACAATGAAAACAAAATAAAATAAAATATCAAAGGCCATCTACATAACGAAGCAAAGTCTACCGCCATATTAAAACAGAAAATTAAAAACTGAAAATTCATTAAAACGGAGACCACCACGTGGCGAGCAGGATACAAAGAAACTGCAACCCTACGTAGGACATGAAAGCTTAACAAGCTTAATAGAAACGCCGGCCTTAGTTCCTGCCCTTTCAGGCGCCAGTAATCCCTAAGGTTACTTGGTATTGAGCAGACTCTAAGTTTTTCAAGCTTGCATTTGTAGTGTGGGAGTGGCACACTACGTCCGCGTAATCGAAGAACGGCCCGACAAACGAGTTTTACATTGTAATGAGAGACAGTCTCTAATTCATAACTTAAGTTAAAGTTTTTTTGGTTGTGGGAGGTGAAAGATAGATCGCTAGCTAGTGTTAAGCCCAAGTGCCTTACTTCTTTAACACGAGGAAAGAATAAAAGAGGGTGAGAACCACGCACACGTTTTGATGAACAAGTAATTACTACAGCCTGAGGTCATATGAAAGGTCTTTGCAAGATATCTTGGTCTCAAGGACAGTAGAAAAAAGTCATCAATCAATGGTTTGTAACTTGCATAGGCAGTTTATAACTACATTTTCTGTCATTATGTTACAAGCTCTGGATTAGTGCGAGTTAGCATGTAGGAGCGTGTCATTCGTTTGTTGTAGGATTTTCAAGCATAAGCATGAAGGTGTTGATATGAGAAAAACCAGTTGTCTAGTTAATTATTTTTCTTTTCTATACAGACCCGTCGTAACTGCCTTTCCTTACATTGTGCGCCAGGAATTGATGGGTTGTGAACTGAGGCGGCTTGATTTAATGATCATATCTTATGGTGGCAATGTGTTAAAGAAATTTGAAATGATTCATGAAGGATATGAACATTGATAATGAAAATGAATTTTAGGAAAACTCATAAACTATTCAGACATGAGTCCGTGATTGACATATACGATTGAATTTTTAGCAGTGCTCAAACAAAAATACTAGAGAGTCTAGGTTACATGTATGTAACTTTTCAAATATCAGAAATATTTTGGTGCTATTTATAGGCGAACGTCAACACAGCATCAGGGATCTATCCTAATCCAGCCGCTTACTTAAATGATGACATAACAATGCTGCATCGAGCAAGCAACGAGTTCTTTACGCTGTCAACGAGTGGCCTTGCAGAACTCAGACGATTCATCGAGTTCACACAACTGCGAGTTTTCTGCTTTAAGCCGGGAGTGAACCGCACTATTCATATCGCCACGACGAAATCAGATCTTGGAGTTGCAGTAGTTGATTTCATGACTGGTCGAACTAACAACCGCCCAGCTGCTTGTAATTCGTTCTTAGTTCTACCTGACGATACCTCACTTATATCGAAAAGATGCAGCCAATGGACTGAAGGAAGTTGGGGTGTGGACACCATTGCAAGGAGTGATCGCCTGTATTTCATAACTGCCTTAATTCCTTACGCAGGGCATATTATTCCTGGAAACTTTAATGGGAGGTACGAGTGCGACGATCATGAATACCGTTTGAAGGGAGCATGAGCATACTTTTTGCGCTGAACTTTCATGATGCATTAATTGGAGAAAGAAAATTGTTTGAAAATATTTTTAGGGGCGAAAGGTAGACATAGTGAAGCAGGACATGCCGTTCAGAAAATCTGTCGATAAATGTAGGCACATAGCAAGCTGGCAAACAAATGTGGCGCACTGCCTCTTTGAACCGCTGACTTCATAGGCTGGACTATCATAGAATTATGAGTGCAAGGGCTGGAATACGGATGGCAATACAATTTTAAGTTTTCTATCCTATCTAAAAAAAATTATGCTAATTTCATTCTCCAAACACGTCATTTAATTAGACACAAAATGTGGTGAAGTGTAACGCACTTAAGTTAATAGGAAAATAAAGCTGACTTGCGCGTTATGAAATTCTTTATTGATATTCTTCCAGGAGATGAAAAACTTGATTATATCTGCTTGAAAAAAAAAGTTGTATTTGAATCAGACATGAACAAATGACCAAATTTGCTAATAGTTTAATACTCGGCACGACTCCATCTCACAAGCAGTGAGACTATATGCTGGAACATTCTTATTTCACTTTGCGATTCAAGTCTTTTAGAAGGCCTAAGATCAGCGTTCCCTAAGGAATTGATAAGCCATTTCGCTCATTCGATCAAGCTTGTCGAGATTTAGTTTGAGTTACCTGTTTCCAACACGGCCCAGTAAGTCCAAAATGTTGAGGTGTCGAATACTTTGGATTTAGAATAAATTGAAATTTGGTGGACGCAGTCGGGTCTAGACAACAAGATACTTTTATACTATACATAATGTCCTAATTTGTTTTAGAAGGTTCTGCGAGCTGAAGAAACACGCCGGAATAATCGTCGATTATTCTTGGCAGCTTCTTACATGATCCCGTTTCTGATGACCTCGTAAGAGCCTATTGTACACGAATAATGCATGTTCTTCCTTTTCACTTGTTCCTTTAAGCTAAACAGGTTTATATGGGATAAGGTATTGTGAGGAAATGCGATCAAATCACGTGCTACATTCAATCTAGCGCTGCATTCCAAATCATCCAAAACACGGAAGCTGCACAACCTGCAAAAAAATTTTTCAGATCAAGTCTTGTAGCCCAACTACGTGAACATCTGGCAGGCGTGGCATGGAAGTGCACATCTTGCATAGGTAAGGCGCTCCCTTTCTACATGCTTGGACAGCACACTAAAAGAATTTTTTAAATCCAGGCCACTCGCGCAAACGACTAGCAACCATAACTTGACCACCGCGCCATCTTTTGCCATACAAAGTCTTCTTGACAAAACCCCCCTCAATCTTTTAGTTTTGATGAGCTCTCAGTCTGCAAAAATCGTTCACGATAGGATGATTATACCAAATTTAAGAACATGAATATTAATTACGACACCTCTCTTGGGTTTTTGCACAGTAACATTGCATACTTATCCAAACATTATGATGAACTTACTGCGCTTCTTCTTGAATATTAATGAAAACTTTTTGTAGCAAGGATCGCTTTAAGAATAAGTTCGCCGAATGTGCCTATTCATACGTACTCAAATTTACATGCTCCTTTGACAATAATCTCAGTAAAAGCGAATGGCTTGGTTTATTGGAGCTTAAGAAAGACCCCAACATTGTTATTGTTAGAGCAGACAAGGGGAATTGTGTTGTACTTTTAAATAAGGACGAGTATAATAAGGAGATTGAAACATTATTGAATGAATCTAATAAATTCCGTAAGTTGAGCGTGGATCCTACCATACTAAGAGAAGAGAAATTGATCCGGTACCTCCTGAAGCTTAAGAAGCAAAAGGCTATCGACAAAACCTTCTACGAAAAAGTTCGCCCCTGTGGCTCCCAACCAGCGCGGTTGTATGGCTTACCCAAAGTACACAAAGAAAACCATCCTGTAAGACCTATCTGTTCGTCAATCGGAGCTTTTAATTACCGGTTGGCTTCTGAGTTGGCAACCATCGTCTCTCGTCTAGCTTACAATCCGTACACGATCAAAAGTACATTTCAGTTTGTTAAGGACTTATCTAAAGTTATACCTATATATAAGAATAACACCCAATCTCACTAGTTTTGAACATAATCTTCGAACGAGCATTGTACAACAAGGTATACTCATACCTTGAGACGTTCAACATTTTCAGTAAATTACAATTTGGGTTTCGCAGTTAACATTAAGCAAATAATACTCAAAGTCATATCTTGACGTTGGTGATTTCGTTTGTGGAATATTTATAGACAACAAAAGCGTTCGATTCTGTGCATCACAATATCGTTCTTCAAAAACTTGAAGCTTGTGGTGTAAGATCTAAGGTGAATGAATGGCTTCGTTCATTTCTTGCAAACCGCAAGCAATTTGTAGTTTAGGCGACCATTATTCTAGTGCTTTAGATGTTACATACGGCGGTCCACAAGGGTCATTCCTCGGACAACTACTATTTTTAATCTACGTTAATGACTTTAAATCTGTCGTTCTTCTTCCAATACATACCACTTTGCAGATGATACTACTGTGCTACTGAGGCATCCTTAGGTTAAAATTATGTGTAAGTTACTAACGCCAGAAATGCTAAATGCTTCGACTGGCTGTGCGCTAATCGATAAGCCCTTAATGATAAAAAGACAGAAATGGTTATCTTTAAACCGCCACAAAAGAAACCTGACATTAAGCTTACCGTCAGGCTTGCAGGCACAAAATTGTTCTTATGCAGTAAAGTTAACTACCTGGGAATACTCACTGACTCGACGCTAACCTGGAAGCCACATGTAAGCGAACTCGCGAAGAAATTAAATAGATCCGTAGCGATAATTGCGAAACTTCGACATTTTGTTCTTATGAAAACCCTGAAGGGTATTTATTATTGCCTTTTCCAAATCTATATAGCGTACGGCTGTCTAGTCTGGGGACATGCCAGCAAATGCGACCTTCAACGCCTATACAAGAAACAAAAAATGGTCGTTCGAGTTATCACGGGCTCTGATTATTATGAAAAGACGTTTCCCCTATTTGCGCATCTGGACATACTGAAATTAGAAGATTTAATTCTACTACATAGATATCTATTATTTTACGACTGGAATAGGAGTGACTTACCCTCTCCCGTCCAAATTCTCTTCACCTTTAAAATCCACAATAGAATTACGCGAAATGTGGACCATAAAGCGCTATACACACCTGCATACCGCACAATTATATAAGGGAATAGATCGATGCATCACTCCGGGCCTGAGTTATTTAACGATATTCTTAACATGAATATTGATCTAAATCTCACGAAACAGCAGCTCCAAAAAAATATCTTCGTGCACTGCTTACGGCAAAGTACTGAGAATGCAGAGTAGCGCTTGTTGGATCTACACTGCAAAAAAGAAGCTTCTTGTTGTCGTCTGTCTCTTTTTGCGTGAGTATAGAGATATTTCCTTCACATGCGTGATATCTGTCCATTACTCTTGTTTTATTATTATTACTACGAAATGTACGTCATGCAGCTTTTAGCAAAAATCTAGAGAAGGACTTCTCTAATTTTGCTAGCTTTGCTATTGAGGAGCCCTCCTTCACATGCACAATGATGTAATTTTATTTAATCACGTATTATCGTTCTGTACATGAGAAAATAAATCTTGAATCTAAAAATCTTGAATCTTCACGCAAAAGCACTATGTTAGGACAAGCGACTGACCTAAAAAAAAAATGAAATATCATCCAATATGGGTATTAACTTGAATTTTCCCTTTCTAGGAGGACAAAATGGAATGCGACGAACGACTGACAGCAGTCAACGACTTTGGAAGTGTTTCCTATGAGATCCACTCCCGAGGTGCATGTTTGCTAGAGATGCACTGCATTATTATTACTCAAAGGGTGGGCCCCCTACAAGGTTACTTAATAAGTAAAGCACTTATGGTATTGTTGCATAACAATATCAAGTTAAGATCCTCAAGCATGGTAGAATATTTTTACACACTGAGCAAAATTTCAGGTCCGTTTCAAGAAATCTCTATTTATCATTCAATTCCGCATATTTTGCCGTCGTTTAATTGCTTCTTTTAGTGCTACTTAAGCTTATTATGCATTGTATTATTACATTGTCTATACCGACAGTGCCTTCTAGCAAATTTGAAATTATACCATATCAAAAATATTTGACAAGTCCAGATATTGGCCTTGGCCGAATCGCAAACAAGATAACACAAAGTAAACTTTGACAAGCTTCATAGATGAGCGCAATTGCTTTCCAGTTGTTTAAGGAACGCAGATCGTAGGCCGTCCAGATGACTTGAACCGCAAGATGAAGTCAGAATGTTCCAGCAAATAGTCTCAATGCTTGCGAAGTGGAGTCGTGCCGAGTGACAAACTATTAGCAAATTTGCTCATTTTGTCAAGGCCTAAGACACAAGTACAAATTCGTCATAGTCCATATAATCAAGTTTTCCATCTCCTGGAAGAATGTCACAAGAATTTCATAACGAGCAAGTCAGCTATATTTTTTGTTTTACGTAAAGTGCTTTACACTTCATTACGTTTCGTGTACAATTAAGAAGTACATGGAGATGAAATAGCACAAATTACGTTCCGAAGCGCTTAAATATAAAATACGGATAAATCCATATTCCAACTGAAAAGAAAATTTAAAGTTGCAGTCTCTCAATTATATCAGCGCTTGCGTTCGTATTCCAATGATGACCTAGAAAAGCTGGATCGAATGAGCGAAATTGTTTTGAGAACGAAAGAAAACGAAGACCGGAAGCCGCCTAGATGACTTGCATCGACTGGCAAAATAAGGATGTTCCTGCATAAAGTCTCACTTCATGTGTGGTGCATTCGTGCCGAAACTATTAGCAAATTTATTGCTTTTTCACAAGTACAATTGCTGCCCATTAGACGTAATCCAATCTTCACTTTACTGTAATAATATCCATAAAGATTGAGTAACTTCAAGATTTTCGAATTAAATCAAATGCTATTTTATTACTTGTTAGTCAAATTTAATAAAACTCTTGTAAAAGATTCCTTAAACTATTCCCTAACGGTACCATATATCCATATCCTAATAGCAAAGAAAAAGTTAAAGATAAATTTACTCCAGTTCTTGTTCTCCTAAGTCAATGATAGTCCAGACAATCTGAAAATTCTGAGGTCCTAAGAGGTGGAGCGCCACATTTATTTGCCAGCTTGCTATGTGCATACATTTATCGAGAGATTTCTTTACATTGTCCTTCTCTAAGTCTACCTTTCTCGCAAAATGGAGAGATTATTCATCTTATTGCTTGCATGTTTCGAAATCCAACATGGACATTTTCCTGCAAGGTTTCTTGCTTTCAAAATATTTTCTCACTCCAATTTAATGTATCATGAAAGTTCAGCGCAAAAAGTATGCCCATGTTCCCTTCGCGCGGTATTCATGATCGTCACACTCGTACCTCCCATTAAAGTTTCCAGGAATAATATGCCCTGCGTAAGGAATGAAGGCAGTTATGAAATACAAGCGATCAGTCCTTGCAATAGTGTCCGCACCCCAACTTCCTTCAGTCCATTGGCTGCATCTTTTCGATATAAGTGAGGTATCGTCAGGTAGAACTAAGAACGAATTACAAGCAGCTGGGCGGTTGTTAGTTCGACCAGTCATGAAATCAACTACTGCAACTCCAAGATCTGATTTCGTCGTGGCGATATGAATAGTGCGGTTCACTCCCGGCTTAAAGCAGAAAACTCGCAGTTGTGTGAACTCGATGAATCGTCTGAGTTCTGCAAGGCCACTCGTTGACAGCGTAAAGAACTCGTTGCTTGCTCGATGCAGCATTGTTATATCATCACTTAAGTACGTGGCTGGATTAGGATAGATCCCGGATGTTGTGTTGACGTTCGCTACCTTTGTCCAACCTCCTAAACGAACAATTGTTAATTTGTAGTATAAACCTATGGAAAGCACAAAAACTTTCTGATATTATACATATGGCCCTGATTTCTTTGTACTTTTGTTTCAGGACTGCTTGGATATTTAATCATTCATATCAATCACAAACTCATGTCTGAATGGTTTATGAGTTTTCCTGAAATGCATTTTTATTATCAGCTTTCCTATCCATCATTAAGTTTTCAAATTAATTTCACATTGTGATGCCATAAAAAGTTATCAGGAAATAAAGCCGCTCCAGGTTAGAAGTCATCAATGGCTGGCGCAAAATGTAAGGAAGGGCAGTCACGACGGACCTTTATAGAAAGGGAAAACCAGCAATTAAGAGGACACCTCGTCAGTGTTTTGTCAACACTATAATGCTTATGTGTGAATATCCCTAACAAAATGGATTACACGGTCCAACTTACGAACTCGTACTAATCTAGAGATTGCAAGACAATGACAGAAGATGTAGTTATAAAGTGGCTATGCAGTCTTAGAAAATAAATTAACGTCTTGCTAAGGGGGTGGTGACATTATTATCATTAAGAAGATTGGCAACTCCTTGAAACTCATCATTTTTCATTAATGCGTTTCATAAGCCGAAAAGAAGAAAACTAGAAATCATTAAAATACACTAGCCGAAATTAGGAAAAAGGAAAAAAGGAATACAGGAGTATATGTCGAGGATGGGTCAGCTATGAGTCGATGGTAAGTTATCAAGGAAGCACTCCATAGCTTAGACACAGCTTAACTTATCGCTTACAGTGCAATGAATATATTGACAGAAAGTAGACAATGTGAGCATGAAAAGATTGACACTTGGACGGATAATGATTAGAAGCCTCGAATTCGCCAAGAGCGAAACGACATATATGGCATTACCTCCGTGCGTCTCCATATCACAAAACACTTGGAAGGCATTCAGCGCTCCTTGAATCCAGTAGAGCCCAGACTCGAACGCGTAAGAAGGACAAGTTGTAGTCAGATGTAAGCAGGATCGTGCAGGGACGCATCTCGATGTGCCAAGCACTACAGTAAAGGCACACCCTTTGTATTCATAAAGCTGCTTTGTATTCATAAATGTATTTGAAAACTCAGACAATATAAGTCTAATTAAGATGGCAGAGTACTCAAAGAGTTAGTTATAACAAAAACACTCGTGTTGATATGATGGAAAGTTAAAGTTTTCGTCATTGAGCGTCTTCCATATAAACGTTCCCTCTCTAAAAAAAAATCACGAAGAACTGAGAACCCTCCTAAATCTGATTAAATTCAAATTTAAGGTGATAGGAATCTCCGAAACTCTTCTGACAACTACGGTCGGGGAAACAGTTAATATTGAGCTGGATGAATATCAATTCTTGATACAAATACCCTCAGTAATGCGGGCGGAACAGGCCTGTAAGTACATAACTCTTATATGAATAATGTGAAAGTTAGGAATGACCTTTCTTATTAAAGCGAAAATGGTCATGAATCTACTGTCAAGGAATTATCACAAACGAGAAGGAAAAACATCATATCAGACTGCATTTACATTGCATTTATTTCACTAATGGACGATTTCAATCTTAATTTACTCAACTATGATACAGCGAAGTGTTTATCCGACTTCTACGATATTATTACCAGGTCTAATTTACAACCGCTTATCTTACAGCAGAGTCGTTTCATACTTCGATCGCAAACTTTGATTGATAATATACACACAAACAATATGAAATATGAATCCGTAAGCGGAAATTTTGCCTGCTCTATCTCCGACTATTTTGCCCATTCAATTTCTTTACTAATTACAATTCGCGCCCTGTGTGAATAATTGTGAGTCATGGTTGCGATGGATTGTGCAAACACGATTGCACCATGTGAAGCAATCCAGCAGAAGG
>QQSS02213972.1:0-11207 GCA_003687565.2 Craspedacusta sowerbii
GAAAGGCACTTATGAACTTTCGGCGTGGTTTCGTTTTCGGCCGAAAGTAAAAATTCACTTTCGGTCGGACTCTAAAGTGAGCCATTTTCACGAGCTGCAGATCGACTTACCTGAATATGGCAGTTGTAACCGCGATCTTCCACCAGGCCCATTCATAAAACGGAACCTTGGCGTGATACGGGACTTGGCTATCACCTGAGCAAGAAGTTGACTATCTCAGAGAGCAATAACCTGAAGTATTACATGCCTTCTGTAACCAAAAGATGAGGGCATAGGCTTTTTGCGACTTTGTTTTGCCTGCAGGAAATGGTTCAGGCGTTCCAGGGGAGCACGAAAAAGTTTAGCTAGCGTCAGTTTCAGAGCTTATTTATGGATTGCATTCCACATGTTACCACCTAGCACGCTGTCTCACTGCTATGACAAAGTTCCGATCATCAAGAGTATACTTTTTGCGATGATGGAGTAGCAGCGCTGTTAGAACACATCTCCGCCATCATGCAGTCACATGCTTGCAGAGTAGAAGAGCACTGCACGAAAGCCCAGACATTTCTTATTTTAGCACAATCAACACATTTTTTCGTATTCAATGACGTCGCTGCTAAAAGTTGACGTAAGCAAAAAAAAATTTTGTTGATCGTCTCTTTCGATTAAAACTATCTTTTTTGTAAAAAACCTCCTGACACAATGATCATGGAGGCTTTCTGAAAAAAAAAATTAGATTCAAGAGTAACGTTAATTGTATCTCATATCAACGCGCACTCATAGTCTTAAAAAACGCAATAAAAGTTTCAAAGTATCAGTCGAATACCATGTCAAAGAAGTAGAAATATCAGAGGCTAGACCATAAGGTAGGGATAAAGAAGCAGCGATTGCAAAACCTTTGATTATACTTTTGTGGTACCGAAATCGCTTAGACATGTACAGGAAACTTTTACAATAAGGTCCTACATGGTTCTCCATCTACCCACATCGGCACCCGGCATTGGCTTTGCGCCACCAGCAACAGCTTGCAATCTTCTATAAATTTCACCTCTTTGTAAATTCAGCATTTTTTTCGCCTAGAATGATGATCGACACACATTGTGATGTATACAGGCGTTTTTTTTTATCTATCTGCTAAGACAGCTTGCATTCTCATGTTCTTATGCATGTTTGCAAGCAAGTGAACAGGTGCCTTGAAACTGCATATTCCATGTCAACAAGGTCATGAATATCCATGGATGATTGGGCATGAAATATTCATGGACGTGACTACTAAAAGTAAACCATTACAAATGTTTCTCATATGTTGTAAGTACGGAGACGTTGGTCTTGTGGATTTAAAAGGCAGAGGCTTGTTTAAAAATCATGAGCCGAAGTGAGAAGGAGAACAAAAATTAAAAATCCCACAGCTAACACTCATCCAAGCAACTTTGCGGCAGTTCCCAAATCAAGCACCTTAACATGCCGGGCCCACTCTATACCTTCGAACCTGTTCGGTCCGACAAAACATCAATTCTGAGGGTCACGTACCCGATTAATTCTTTCAAATCAGAGAAGAGTTTGTACTAGTCGTTCATCAATTATGAACATAACTCTGTCGATCATTTTGCTAAAGAAGTTCTTGCCTGAGACGCTCTCCCACTTGCAATTATCGAAGTTTCTAGAGACTCTCAAACTGCTAAGTCCGAAACTCCATTAAAAAGCAACCCCCTAAAAGTCCATGCAACTTTCCGTGATCGACTTCAACGGTATTATGAACGCGCTCTAAGCTACTACGAATGCACGCTTCAAGTGTTCTTAATATACAGCAGAGTTCCGTGTCCATTTTTTATCAACAGGCAATCATACGAAATCGTTGCGCGTTTCAAAATTTAGGCATTCAACGCAAGGTTCGTTCCTACACCAACTGCTTTTCGTTGTGTTCTCTGTTAATTCTGTATTTTGATCATAACACTGTTGCCATTTATATAAGACTCGCCATCACTAAGACGAATACAAATAGGATAATATAGCAAACCGTGAGCTGACAATTACCCCGTGCTTTAAAGGTAGCTAAATATATGTAAAGCATGCGTGTGTATATGCTTCAGCATCTCCCCTACCACCCACGTTGCGAAAATAATTGGACGATTGGTATTACAAGATGATAATGAGTGTCTATTGTAATGTTTATGCAGCATCCTGTGGGTCTTGACCAAAGTAGGATCCAATTGCGAGCTGCATTGTTCATCATAAATCTATTCTTGACACAAAGTTTAGGAATTCAACGCAAAGTTCCTTCCTGCGCCAATTGCTGTCCCTAAATTTATACTTCTCCCTCGCCAGGATCGCAGATGCATTTTTTCCTCCATCTATTTGAATACACGCGTCACAATTTCTCTGCGATTTTCCTGGCCGTTTAAGTATTGTCACTTTTGCGTTTCTGTAGACCTAGAGTAAGCTACGCGTGAATTACAATACTGCAAAAGATTACACTGAAACAATCACACTTGTTCTACTACTCTGCGTAAAATTCATTTAGCGATTTGCTAATTCGTTAATGAAACAGGTTTGAAATATTTGCCTGGAGCTGCAGCTCTTTGGTATGATACTCTCCCTGCCTTTCAAAGAATGTAAATTTTCTACGAAGCATCATATGCAAATGGTTGTCTTCCTTTGACTAGTATTACGCCATTAGTAAGACATAGTTTAAAATATAAGTACCTAATGTTTAAACTTCAAGTCTACATAATTCACTTGCGCTGGTAGCATAGCAGAAGATGATCGGGAAAGGCGAAAGGCATTGTGACTAATACGGTAAAGAACCTTAGTGAGGATGCCGTGCACAGTTTTCTTAGGTTCTTCGCGTCTTTCTTGCGAGTTAGAGCAACATAATCATGCTTCCATATTGATGAGTAGATAGATGTTCGAAGGCAAATGGTAAAGATAATATGAGGTGGGCGCGCAAGTTACGCCTCACAATATTTAGCTATTCTTACTTAAGCGTCGTACCGTCCCTGAGTTTATGTTAGACAAGAAGGCATGCATAAATTGCGAAAAAATATATCAGGAAGTATACTAGCAGTCGTGATAGGCGTGCACTTATCCCCACAGTCCTTGTTAAGCAGCTCAAAAATCAACATGCTACTCTTTTTTGCAGTAGCTAAAAAGTCTGAAACACAACCATTCTTGGACTTTGGTTTCTGGGACAAAGTGGGAGATTTGTACCTGGAGGATGTGTTTTGACTGATTTCCTAATTGTTATTTTCCTATGAGTATGTCATGGCGTGTCTGAGCCTTGTTACACAAATAGAAAGGTTTGAAGTTTTGATAAGTTAAGTATTTATCTGCAATTTTCCGCTCAGGTGATACTCCGGTAAAAGCATTCTCCATGCATTACGGTTGAGCTGCTACCAAAAAATGCGCTCACCCACAACCTTGTGGGGGAATCTTTGGTTGTCTGGGGAATGGTTAAGCACTATTGCCCGATTTCCCTCTAACTTTGAGCGTCGCTTCTTACCCCCCTGCTCATTATATTGTCCATGAGCAATCCCAGCCGCGACCCTAGTCCCTAGAAGTTTTAGCCCATCCGGGGCCTAAAAATCAGGCAACTGAAGAGCAAAGCTTCCTGTATTGCTGACGGTATTCTCATAGAAGGCCAAGTTATTGTAAACAGTAAACGCTGTTTTCTGATGGATTTCAATTTGCAAGGCTAACTATCAAGAAAAAGCAGCTTCTAAGTCAATGTAGTAAGCCCTAATTGCAGTAGCACTTGAATACTCGTTTCCTTGATGCAAGAAAATAGACTTGAATTGTTTGTTCAGTAACACTTTGAAACATGTAATGTTTTCTTGAATGCATTTAGTGAGAACACCCATTGCGATTTTACTTCTGTGAGTCATCCATGGGGCTCGTGACGTCATGTGGCGTTCGCGTAATACCGCAATACGAGATTTAAGACTAAGGGTTGGGCTGTTCGTTTGGTTCTTTAATTGTAAGGAAACTGGGATGCAAGTGTACTAACCTTGTTCTTGGATCCTTGTTTGGATATTTGTTTAAGTAGTTTCAATGTTACTGTCTCAAATCGATAAATTGCAAATTGTTTATTGAATCGCACGCAATTCGACATAATTTAATTGAAAACTGATGCAATGAAAATAATTTTAAGCCCAGTCTGTAACATTCTAGGTTTATATCTCAAGGTTTAAGTCGAAAAAAACTATTTACTATGTAATGTAGTAAAGTATTCTAATATCAAGAAAATTGATGATACATCTTCAAATGCCAAGCCTTACATACCTTTCGTCCCAGCAAATGGACTCTATGGTCGCAGTCCTATTATTAGTCATAATCTTTGATATGTATTTTATATAATATTATTATATATTAATTTTTGTTGATTTTTTGCGCGTTGTGCAAGATAATTTAAGTAAGTGAACAGTAGGCAAATGGTTTTCACGTGTTTTTACATGTCATGTTGGTATGTTCATGTTGATGTTGACTTGCGAATGTACATTCATATTGACTTGCATTTTTTTTGTTGCAATTGTCTTATCATTGTCATATCATGCCCTGAAAACTTTTAATCTAAATGGATTGCTGCTAGCAAAGATTATGTGCGCAATTTCTGATTGTTGTTGTAACCAGTAATATGCAGCTGAAATCCATAGCATGTTGTTTCATGTTATTTTCCAAGTTCTCTATAAGCATCTGTCTTCATATGGGGGGTTGTCAAACTCATTCCGCAATGAGATTAGGCACGATTTCTATGGCAGTAGATCTCTCATTAGTAAAACCATCCTAACATTATGAAGATGAAAATCTTCAGAAAAGGTTCATAGTTCTTAATTTGTGTCTGTGTAAGCTAACTGATAAGTCACTGTTGAAAGGGATTTTTCTTGATTTGCAAACTGTGCATGCTTCAAAACTCTTTCCGTGGACATTGATCCTGGAGATTGAAAGTCTCCAGCAGTGTCCCAACATGGATCGTCAAGGGCATCCAAATTTATATGCGATATCTAGTTTTTCAAGTTGTTTGTTCTCACCCAATTGGCTTGTATTGAATTGCTTGATAAGATTTGTTTGAGGGGTCGTACATTTATAAGCTGGTCGCAATTGAAAAGGATGTTTGATTTTAACATAGTATACATCTTCCGGTGTTGTACATTCTCTTGAGTCTTCATTCTCTTAGTGGTGGGTTAACATACATTGTGGATTGTACAGCAAGAGAGCAATTTATGAGTTAGTCTCTCTACGTGTCACTGAGCCTTACATTAGGTAAACTATGTCTAGTCCTGCAGTAAGGATAGAACTTGCGATTAATCAACACTCGTAACCTTGCGCCCCTGTCCTGGCTAGAAAATCAAGTCCAAATTTTGGAAAGAACCTAACATCATCGTGTGTGCGCTGAAATTAGTAGGCAATTACGTCAGAAAAACTTAACCAACAATTCGGCACATACAATAACTTACCTACACTGAGCAGTATATAAGTAAAGGAACATTAGTGGATTGATGGTTGAAATAGATATCATAAACTTCAGGCATAGATTAAGCCTGCCCACAGCTTGGAATGATTCCAGGCAATTAATAATTCATAGTGAGGAAGGTTTCTTAATAGATGCCTTTTAAAGGATTGATTGTGTGGATGTTCTGTATGATTAAGGGCTTTTTAAGATGAGGATTACTCGAAGCCAAGCTGATCCTTTATACCCACCTTGTTGAGGGTTTATAATTCTTGATTTAATTTTCAGATCCACCTGAGTTAGTTTAGCTATCACTCAGGTGGATAATAATGCTTTGAGAAGCTGTTGAAACTTTCTGAAAAGGATTTGTCTTACCCTGCTGCTTGACCAAATTTCAAGTGTTCCTTTATCTTGGCTGAGCAAAGTTTTATATAGAATAAATATTGCTCAGGCATGTGAGTCTCCAAACACTGTATGTGTGCAAATGCAGTGTTTGACGACTTAACACTTCAGACTATGAGTTTGTGTGCTTGGGATGCTGGGCTTACGCCTGTACCTTTGTCTTGGTCTCTCACAGCCAATCTTCATTAGCATGACTGGCATTTGTTTGGCTATAGCCTTGTGTTTGTTATAACATTTGAATCCCTTTTGTGCAGTAGCCTGCACAATGTGGTGCTGGAAGACTTCAGGAGTGGTAGAGGCTCAGCTACCACATAGCCAAAATGGAAAAGGCAAGGTCAGCTAATGATGCTGTTAAGATCTGGTTGAAGTGCAGCTGTGTAATGGGGCTCAACTTTTGAAGGTTGACTATGTAAATATTCCAATAAGTGCCCACTTTATGATTTTGGTATATATCTAAACTTGGTATTGCAAACGCCTGTAGTCCCTGATAAGGTTTTTTTGTTATCCCTTCTCAACGATTTAAGCTTGCTTTTTCATGTGTATTGTGCGTACCCTTACCGCCAGTTTGCAGCTTACATCAAGGGAACCAGCTGTCTAAATTTCCTTACAACTCCATATGCTTTGTATTTATGACCTTCGTATGCAAAGTCAAAACTGTCATATTTAATGTATCTGAATGCTGAGCATGCTTTTGTCTTACCTTCGGCAAACTTTGCCCATTTACACAACACCCATCTGAATTTCCTGGACTTGGTTTACATGGTTTAGTGCTTTTTAGTTCATTACTTTTGGTTTTGCATGACCAAAAGGTGTTGTTTATAATCTTAGTCTCCATTTGAAGTTGTATGGTGCAATATGAGTATTCTTTCATCATTCAGTAATTAATAGTGAACTTGCTTTGATGAAGTTGAAGTATTAGAAATAAGATATTCTGCAAATCAATCCTTCATCTACAACATGTTTCTGTATGTACTCAGTTGGATCGCAACGGTTCTTCACATCTTATTTGGAACATTGTCGATGGGTATGTGGTTGATATTTGATATTTATTTGCGACAAGCTGGTGCTTATTGCAGTGAATTGTATCTGCTGAATATCTGTGTTGGCATGTTTATGCGTTCAGTTTGCGTTTGATTTAATTACTCTTAAGTTGTATTTTGCTTCAGAAAGTTTTAGAAGAGGGCTTTTGCTTAATCTTCTTTACGTAGCATTAAATGTTACAATATGGTTGTGTTTTCTGATGCATTATGTAAGTCTATGTTACTGTTCTCTTCCTGCAGCTGCTGGTTTGTACTACATAGCGGAATGGGTTGAGGAATATACTGTGTTAACTGCTAAGATTATTAGATACTTTATAATGGTAAGTATGTCTAGCCTTGTAAATGTAAAAAAGCTATGTATTGTTTTGGAGACAAGACCGCCCCAGATTAGGAGATCTTGCAAAGCAAAAAAAAAAGCAAACTATTAAATATTATGATGTTGAATGAGAGGGTTAGTAATGTACAATGTTGAACTTTGTAGTAGGTCTGTGGTCTTGCTGAGTGGTATCAGTATTAAGAGATTGTTTGTTAAGCTAACTGCTTGTTAGGTTTTAGAAGCCCTGAAAACATCAAAAGTTGTTTTGTTGCGTTGGCGATTTTCGCGTCTTTTATTTTCGGTGCTTTGTTTTAGTTTACAAGTGCGGTATTTCTTGGACTTCTTCTCATTGAGCAGATGCCTTATTATATGACTGGCTTCGGCTTGCTAGCAAATGTTATTCATTGGTTGCTTCTGAAGGAGTTCCCATACATATCGCTTACTTCACCGGTCTTCCTTGTTGGTGTTGGTAAGACTTCACTTATATCATGATTCTTGCCACTATTAGCAGCCCTTATCTTAAGTTTCTTAGGCAATTTTTGCTTGGATGCATGGGGAATGTCTGGTTTCTGTCAAGCTTAGAAAAGGTACATACGTGCATTCAGTAACCAGGCCAGTAGCACACATTTCTAGAGTGTAGCTAACGAACGTTTGGCTTAAAAACGGCATATCAAGACTTAATTGACAGCTCCTGCTTTTCTTCTAGCGTTAGTGTTTGTCAATCACTACTTGGCTTTTGCCTATTTCGCTCGCGTCTACTACTCATTCTCAGAGGTTCGTATGTTGTCTTTTGCTTTGCGTGCTGGAACGCTACGCTTTTTAACAACAAGCATTCTTGCCAACTCTGTGCAACACTAGGGGATGGGATTGTGATTGTTTGCGATAGTGACGAAGCCCCTTTTCTTTCTTGGAGGCAAGTGCTTTGCGCTGATATTCTACGCTTTGATCATTTTATAGTGATATGATCGTTCTATGTGCTTACCATCTCGTCCTGATCTTGGTTTTGTTTTGATTTTAGTTTGTAGTTAAAGGGGTTTGTTATACTACTTGTGTGGGTCAGGTAGCCTCGGCTGTTTTTATGTTTTCCCCATGTGGAAGCTAGCTCGTTTCTGATACCTCGGTTCAACCATGAGTCCACTTCTGTTCCTTTGCTTGGTTACTTCTGTGTATGCCAAGTTGTTTCATAAAGTTGAGACTTACGAAGCTGTTGTCTAGCTACTCCTACACGCGCAAAGTGATGTTAGGCGCTTGTGTTAGACCTGAAGTCTTCTGTGGATGGTAATGGCTCTTTATCATATGTGGAGGACACCTTCTCCCTCGTTTCGTAATAAGCAGGTATGGTCGTACGGAGTTAAAAGTGCTTCTCTCGATGGGCTTGGAGTTTTCCTTTTGTAAGCACAAGCTAGTTGCTGATTCTTTTCAGATCCTCGGTTACTTTACCATATGCATGTGGCTCGTTCCGTTTTCGTTCTTCGTATCTCTCTCGGTGAACGAGTATACGCTTCCTACTATGCAGACGACTGATATGGGAATGCGAGCGTCCTTAGGTTAGAAGTTCATTTTTTATGCGCAGTTTATGTGCTTGCATTGGTTTTGTTGGTCAACGGCCGCACTTCCGACTTCTCCGAAGTTGGGACTCCTTACTCCTACGAAGTTCTTGCTACAGACCCTGAAGGCTATTGAAATCATCTGATAGGGCTGCTGACAAATTGGACAGTTTGCTTGCTTGCGTTTATGGCTTTGACACCTCTTGAGAATTATTCTGCGGGGCCGGGTCACAATTTGTAATAAAACGCTTATTCGTTGCTTGGACGTGGCCCAATTACTTCGTCTGTTTTAAACCATTAAAATTTATCGACCTGTCGACGAGATCGTTTTATCATTGCCAAGCTTCCTGAAGCTCGTTAGATATAAGCCTTGTTAGATATTGACGCGGTTCGAGTTTTTAGATCTATGTGACGACCATGATAGTATCGTCTTCGCCTAGGTTCACCTGCAGCAAACGTGCTTCACGTGCGTCGCCCGAAGAGACCGGGAATTCTTGGTTTGTTCGATTTCTTCATCGAGAAAAAGGACGACCTGCTAGGTCGAAACAAAGCTTTTTAGTTTTTTTTTTGTTTGTATTGTGGTAATTAATATTTGAGTTGCATAACGTGTAGTAGTTTTATTTGTGCCCTTCTGTCGCAGATTTCACGGACCAAGGTCCACATTCTATTGAACACTCCGAGACGAAATGGCATTAGCTTTCACTATCTTCTTGTGATTTTTCATTGCGTTAATGTGCAGCGCAAATGATAGCTTGAAAGTTCTGAAAGCTAATGGTCCCTTAACCCGCAGTTAAACAAGTTTAAATATTGGAAATTTTTGTCTCATTGTTGCTAGACTTCTGTAGACCGTTTCTGTTATAGGACGTAAGCCTGTCCCCTCAACACCTAGTGATGATTACCTATAGGGAACGCTGGTAGTATTGGATGAACGTTTGTCATTCCTATAGGAAACCTGTCAATAAAAGCGTTTCTGCCGCGCTCCGCAAATATTAGCATACTGCGAATAACATAGGATTCTCAATTCGTACTCTCTGGTTATAAACAGTAACCTACCGCGACTTTTACATTTTCTCCAACTAGCCGTGGTCACTGCTGACTACCTTCGTCGCCCGCCTATTACCAGCCGTAGATTTTGCTGGGTGAGTATGCTGCTACTGACAGCCTCATACAGTCGCAGTTATCCGCGGCATGGAGAGCCTTTTCCTCAATCCAGCTGTATGATGCAAGAAAATCAGCTCCCTATGTAATTGGTGCTAAATTAAACCACCGTACATAATTTAACTCAAACTCGCCTACAAAGAGTTTCAGCATAAAAGAATGCGCCCTTCATCTTGGCCGTTTACCGTTCTTGCTTATTGTTTCACTTCAGTTAGCCCTTAGTAACAAATTACATTCGTACACAGATGCGCACCTCTTAAAGATTGCGCTGCATTTCGTACTTCGTATTACCGCAATCAAGTTCGCGAACGGTTTCGCATAAAGCTTGGCCTGGAAATCTTGAATATTTACATCACAAGGCCCTAGAATCAACGCAACCAACTTTGAAAAGATGTACAGGTTTGCGAATCACCCTTTGTAGAAATGTCGTTTGGGTCTGATATCATAACTTTCATTCGTCTATCATGATTGTATTATTAGCCGCTGATTAAATAACCGAATGCAACTCATAATTCAAGCTGTAACCCACTATGCAATCTGTCATCATTTTAGTCACAAATTAAGCGTATGTCCTAACATTCGACGGCAAAACGATGACAGTCATTCCTAACTAATATGATCTGAAGGGGAAGCCGTTCGTCAAAGATAAGCATCTTTGCGTTCCTTCTTCCATGCGGCTCTCGCGAGCGCCTCTCGGTTTATTCTCTGCCTTCTAGTGGAAGCACTCATTGCGAAGTCAACTCTTGTTTCTCCTTCACGCATCTTCCATCGCTCTTTTAAGCCTCGAGTTCACTGAAAACGATGGAGTTCATCGCCAGGTTCTCTCGCTTTAAATAAATACCTCCAGGGAACACGGACAGCGATCGCTCTAAGATAGCGATGAGCTCTATTTTAAAGCGATGGAGCTATCTATTCTAACGCGAGAGAAATGCAAAAAATTTTATTTATAACCAGCATTCTAACAAAAAAAATTTCTCGAACATCTAATCAGCAAATGTATTGAATCATTTCTCCATACTAGAATATCCTCTTCGGATAAGTCTGTGGTAGCGAATGCTGCTGATTGGAGTGTGCGTTATTTGTTAAAACTTCCCTGTTGGATTCACGTCAAGTCTTACTCATGAAAAACTTTGTCGACTAATTAATACATACTGCGAGGGAACACGTTAATTGGTCTTCGCGTCCCTTAAGGCAGGATTTCTCAACAATAGGGCCGCGGCCCTAGAGCTAGACGTGGTGGGCCGCAAAATTTTTTAGGGACTTTGCCTTGGGCCGCAAGGGCCGCGACGCGCTAAGATTCTTTAATTTTTTTTTTTTTT
>QQSS02213983.1:0-11207 GCA_003687565.2 Craspedacusta sowerbii
TATGTATGTATGTATGTATGTATGTATGTATGTATGTATGTATGTATGTATGTATGTATGTATGTATGTACGTATGCATATTTTTTTCATCATCATACTATTCGTCACCGGCTATAAACACTATAGGAAGGTGTGGAACATGATACTCCGATCCTCTTAAATGACTAGTGGTAAATTGAAAGTCCAGCCTAACAAAGAATGTTTGAAGTTCAATTGCTAGTCATCAAAGAGGCTCAAAGTCATGTCCTCCATACATAAGCAGGAGTTTGCGGATCAGAAGACTATATATTATTTCCTTTTCTTCTTCTTCAAAACACTTATCGAGTGGGCAAGAGAATTCGCTGATCGCACAATGCTTCTTCTTGTGATCCCAAGCAATCATGTCTGGTCTGTTATGCTCAAGCTTCGTACACGTTTTTACCGGGAGATTCCACCAGTACTTGTGGCAGTCATGTGCATCAATATAGCCGTCTTGCAAGTCTAAGTTGCCGTCCTTGTCAACGATCGCTCCGAGTAGTCGTTGCGTCGAATGGCATTCCAAATATATCTAGCCACAGGATCGTGTCGGAGAGGAATGTCATACCCCCCCGAGCGACCATCCTGTCACAGCCAGCGGCTATATGCCAAGTATCTTCCCCTGCATTTCTGCAGATGCGACACTTGCTACTAGTGATAAATTCCTTGCCCATGTTGATTTGGCGGATTTCGAGAAGGTACGTCCATGCTACTTCCTGCTCCTGTACAGTCGCGTACGCCTCGAATTCTGAAAACATTCTCTTATTTTTTTTTAACCAGGGCAAGCCTGGCTTCTGCATTTCTCTGAATGTATAGCCGTGCATTACTTTGTCTTGGAAGGCCTCCTTCTTCAACTTCTTTATTGCCCTAACTAACATTTTACCTACATTGCTGGGTGAACTAACTGGTTCAAATTGCACGCCAAGTGATTGGATCAGTTGTTTGGCAGTACGGAATTAGCCTTCTTGCTCGAGCTGGATGACTTTCTTAAGGAATGGATAGGTGAGAGCTCTTTCCGAAAGATGCCGGTAAATTGATACAAATGCGGGCCTTATAAGCAGTATACAGCGACTTGATACCACACCCTCCCTCACTTGGCAGATCAGTCTGTCGACATCATCAATAAAAAAAAAACAAGATTTATTTTTCTCCAGAAATGAATCTCAAGAAAGAAATCAAGTCTACTTGAAAACTGAAAACGAAAGTGCATTTTCTGAAAACGGAGGCATCCTCTATAGCCTCAGGGCTAATCAGATTGAGAACGCCACAAAAATCTGAGTTTGGGTTTACATTTTACACACACAATGAGAGTACTCTCTCATTTAGTGTACAGCTAATGAGGTTATTGTCATTCTAGGTACCAACTCATACTGATGCTACTTTTAACATCAGTCTGAATCTTTGCTCCATTTCAATATAGATATAAGACTTTGAAGGATAGTGCGGATGAATGGATCAAAAAAAGCGTCATTGAATAAAACGTGATCAACTTTTCAACGTTTAGCCGTTTAGTCTACACAATTCGGAGTGAACACGAAGGAAAAGGTCGTGTGCAAGGTTGCAACGCATCTACAAAATGAGACCGCGATTCCTAAAACTAAAGAATTATCTTACAACACTTCGAGCGAAAGACAGATGACATTTTGTCAGCAAACAAATTGCACTAGTCATTCCATCAACAATCACATCAGGCACGATGCGTAAAAGATATCAAAAATAACTAAGTGAGTACATTTGTCCAAAAAGATATATGCAGAGACTTTAAAAGGGTTCCCAGCAGAGGTAATACCACACTTCGATCGAAATTTAAATCACTACTAACATTTATTGCCAAAGATATTCCATCCAACACCAAGTATTTCAATAAACTACCCAGCACGCTCAACAGAAATGCAAGATCGTAGATAGGAATGAGAAGTTATAAAAAAGTATATACTTGAAGTTACGCATACGCAGCTTCGAATAACGCTTTGATTTCCCTTCCAGAAGTAGGTCACTTTGCTGAATATGCCCCATGTAAGACAACCGTATGTAACGTGGCTGTGAAACAAACTGTAATATAATGATTTCATAGTTACATCAACGTAAGAACGAACTTTAGAGAGAAGACATCGCCGCTGCGACGGAAATTGCCAGTCGATGTCAATTACCTTTGGGTTTTTATGTCAATAGCTTCGAAGTCTTCAATCGGCCACTGCAAAACACCGAAGGTAGGGGTGAGCCCAGAGACAGTAAAGGAATTGTGACCTGTGCACGTCTTTTTCGCAGATAGGCCGGATGTCCATGCCTTTTGAATTCTTTTATAGTACTCGGGAGAGGCTCTTTCTTTTTCAACAGGTCCGCTATACGTAATGCTCTCGTCTACACGATATCAGTATATACCTCCATTTCGAACTGGTGATATTTTTCCACTATTCCCAGAGCTGCTGCGGAAGTTACTGCCCATCCGCGCCTTATTTCCATGTACCTGCCTTTCGATTCTCCAAACTCCATTCCGATATCCTTCGAGAAAGTTGTAAGCAGGTTTAAGAGATGGTTCATTTCCTCTAAATCTTAACGAGCTTTAGGTCATCAACAAAGAAAAAATCTGAAAGTTTCAATCTTTTGTTGGTCCTAGGCGGCATCCCTTTCTTTGCTCGAGGATGTGCGATAGCGGGTTAGTGCAAGTATAAACAATAGCACAGCTAAACTATCTCCTTGGAATAAGCCCGTGCTGTATTTCATGATGTCGGACTCAATCGTGCTATCTGAACCAACTATGGAAAGTTCAGTAGCCCAGTTCGGTGAGTGCTTCGATTGCTCCAATTAATTGCGGGGGGACTTTTGGCAAAGGAGCTACTCAATCAGCCAATCGTGTGGCACTGCGTCGAATGTCTTCTTACAGTCCAACCACGAAAATACCAAATCGCGTTGCTTACCAACAACCGCTTCTTGGATCATTTTGTTGATCAGGGGATGATCGGTGCGCCCCCTGGTGTTCAGCCCGCTTGATCGTTGGTGATGACATCATTTTGGTGGCAATGAGTTTGCGGGAATGAGTTCACACAGCTCGTGTATCACTTGTGCATTACATTCTGACAAGCGATGGGACGGTAACTGCATGCTAGGTGGGCGTCAGCATTTTTAGGGATGAGCTGGGTTCTCGCTAGAACAAGCCAATCTGGGGTTTCCAATGTTCCCTTAAAGCACAGACCAAAACCTGCTCTGTGAGAACTTTTTATCTTTCTTTGACATCTGATTCACTATTTGCCTTTCGCTGTTTATCGAGGCTCTTGGTCCTAATTTCTTGCTCTTGCATAGCGAAGATGTACCCTTTCACATGGTAAGTCAGCAATCCTTTGTTCAGCCACTGATTCAAGAGCTTGATGTCGTACTCAGCTTGCTCAAACTACTTAAGTCGAATGAAGCCATGTTGCAGAAGTTCCATCCAAGTTTTAGCATTCTCCTTTTTAAGACACTGCGTATTGCTCAGATGTTTGGAGTCGTGATGCGCTTGCCGGCTAATATTACGGGTATTGCAAGAATCTGAGGCTAATTTTACAAGCTTATTATTTTCCTGTCTGTATGCATATCTATCTTGTTCCTGTATGCATGTATGAATGCATGTACACATGTATGAAATAAGAATGACAGGGAGATGCATAAGTATAGTTGTGGGGAAAAAAACATTCATATCAGGATGAAATCAAAATACTTAGGAATTACAATTCATGTCACCACCTGCACATAAGACTCTGGAAATAGCCCTTTTTGACCGTGACGAATATATCCTTCCCACCAGCCCTCACCAACATCCTACAAATTAAGAAAATTAAGAACATTCCGAAAACAAAATCAATGGTAACTAGTCAATCAAATAGAATGCAGCACTTAAATCTATGCAATTCAAATTAACAGCTTCCTTCCCAGATGGGAAGGCTTTCGTGGGCTTCTAGGGCTTTCCTTCGTCAAATGCACAGACCCAAGCATTTCAAGCTACCTCCGCATCAATCTATAAATATTTATAACATACACAGTAAAATTGTGTAACATTAAGGAGAGACAATTCACCAGAAAATGCAACAGTCATATGCAGATTCAAACATTGTTTTATGTTGAATAACCTCAAAAGCAATGGTAGCAGTGTCTTGAATCAATGGCCTAACACCGAATTGCGAGCGCAAAAACACGCAGGTTTGCATTTTTGCAGTTCTGTCGCTGATGCGCTTTCCATCCACATTCCTCATTACTTTCCTTGCTGTGTCAATCCCAAGTCAAGCTCCATAAGAAACTGTTAATGACACCCCCCCCCCATCCCTTGTGCTGTCAAATTTTACATTAAATTCGTATTCTTGGCTAATGCATTGAACAGGCATGCATAAAAAAGGACTGAAGCTTCTTATCAATAAATCTAGAACATTTTAACATAGATAGAATGACCATCAAAAATGCTCCAAATCTATGGTTTCTCAAAATATTTGCCTTTTGGGTTTTGACGAAAAGACACAACTAAACCCCCTGGGCAATATGTGCTCATAGGGACATGCGTACAGCTATCACTGCCTATTAGGGTTTCAAATGTTACCAAAGCCAAGGAAGTAAATTGGCAGTTATCTTTCTCTGGTGCTTGCTACTTGATGAAAATGAAATGATGCTTTTCTAGAGAGCCAAACAGGCATTGACAGCTCATAGAAAGAGGATGTAGTTAAGTCTCAAAAAAGGTAAGTAATGTTAAATAGCCGCTTGCATTAAGTTCATGTCTTTATAACTTTTGGAAAGCAATTCTGAGCAACCCAAGATTTAAATATTCAGCTAAACAAAGCTGCAAGCATATACAAGGCTTCATATTTTACTTTACAGCAATCTAGCCTTACATGAGTTAGACATGCCACTGACAGGATTAAGGCTCATGAATTTACTGGCATTACTGTCACAAAATGCCAATGTGCCATCCTAAACCTTAGATCTATTTCTCTTAGTCCGAATTCTCTTAAAAATGCTGCACTTCAGTTTAATGCGCTAGGAAGCTAAAACCAAAGCTAAGAAAAAATAAACCCTAAATTCTACACTTACTTTACGAGTGATAGTAACTGTATCGCCCTCTCGTATGATTAACTCTCCGTTCAATGTATTACCTTCAAAGTCATATAGAACACGTGCCTGCAAAAGAAAATTAAAAGCACTACTTAAAACACTCATTCTTTTCATCAGTAATAAGAAATATGTTACTGGTACATGTTACAAAAGGAATGGTTTACCCACATTAGTATTTTGATCTAAATTTTGATGATCCCTGAGATAATTAATTGCATTCTATTACTGTTAAGCAGCACTACATAAATATACCCAGCACATCTTCATTAAGCATGATATACCAACGCACGCCACCAAATATGCAACAAAAAGCTTGCAGACAAATCATCACTGGCATGAAAAGATGATTTATAAATACATCGTAATTCAGTACATAGAGAACTCATATAAATCGAACCCATGGATTGGATTTGCTTAGAACATGCTGTGGGCATTGTGCTACTGATATGTAGCTATCAAAACCAGTAAAGAAATATCATGCAGGTTTAAAAGACATATTGAACAACAACCTATAAAACTAGAACTTTGACAAGGAAATTGCTAAAAAATATACTCTTTTCTTAAAAATTGAATTTCATAGAAATCTTTCTCTCGATGCCACACATTGTTCAAATATTGTTTAAAAAAAACAATAATTGTTCACAACTACGCATACATAAAACTCTCACCTGACTAGCCATCCTGCGTAAGCTTCTCTACAACGTGCCACAAAAATGGGGTGAAGAACCCAACCAGCGCAGCCGTGAATGAGCAATCAGTTTGCCAGTTTGAAGCATCTCAATTCTTTACTGACTTAATCATTTCTAAATTAAGAAAAAACCGTATACCTAGACAAGATTAGCAAGTCAGGAGACATTTAACCACAAGAACCCTAATTTTAATTGACATCATCCAAAACGTTTATTGCCGAGAAAGACAATGATCTTATTTTCGTGACTTCACTAATTGCTATTCCCATCACAAAAGTCATACCTCATTCATTTAGTCAACGTCCATGTCTAATCATATAAGAGTGATAAGTAGTGTGTTCTCTTTAGAATGGGAAATAAGCTGATTATCGATTTAAGTATAGAAAAGTTTTATCATTCGAATATGGAAAAGAAAAGATTTCTGAAAAAAGCTCTTCACCAATCCATAATAGAGCATCTTATTGTAAGGTCCTGAAAACTGTAAGGCAAACAAAGGGTTGATTTCCAGACATTGTCTTGAAAATACAGGAGAAAACTCTCTGGCAAAATTATGTAACTGAGAGATCCCAACTCTCAGTCAAACTAACAAACAGACTGAATAGCTACAAGCTTAGATAATTAATTAGGAACCAGAAACTTTATGCTTGACTAAAAGAATTTGAAAGCAAGAGAAATTTGAAAGATTAAAGCCAACTTCAAATTCCAAGGCATTGGTTTTCCAGATAACAAAAGTTTGACCTTCAGGCTATCAGAAGACCCAAAGCAAACTTGGAATCCCAAATCACGTGACTGGCGTGGTGGCCAAGGAAATTTTTGACTTCTCATAGTATCACTCCAAGCCAACAAGCTAGCGTGTAGCGAACAGTTGCTTTAGTTCGTTCGTTTGGTTAGTTAGTAAGATTCCTAGCCCACCGTGGTGGTTCCACTGGGGCGGGGTGGCTGCATGCCTGCTGTGACTCAGCTGTCGTCAGTGCCTATCGGATGCAATCAGGGGTTTTCAAGTGCGGCCTACCTTTCGTGTTCTTTCGCGTTTGTAACATTGCTTCGACTCATTTTGGTTTGCGAAATGTCTTTCGGGAAGACCGATTAATTATTAAGATTATATTTATATTTCTCCGGACTCGTGAGTTTCATTATGAGTAGAGAACTATTGTCATTGATGTTAGTGACTGCCGTAGTTTATACATGAGTATTTTTGGAGATCAAGCGACGCCCGAAACATGATCAACCATCTTCCCGTTCTTGTCGTTGAACACGGCGAATGCCTGCGTTCCTCCTATCGATTGAGAGGTAAGAGTATTTCTCTTTGGTTTGTTTGTGCATGGTCGGGCAGCTTAAGTTCTTTTAGTAGCAGGACTTTTCTAATCTCTAATAATTATGACAATATGTGACGGCTAGACTTACAATGTATTTCTTTTACAATTTTGTAGTGGTTTGCTAAATGACTGCTTGTTCGTTGATTTTATTAATTTCATTTTTCATCGATTTTATTAATTTACTGATTGTTCACCAATTTGATTGATTTGTTGATTGTTCCCTGATTTTATTGATTTATTCCTTGTTTATTGTTCTTTTAATAAAGATTGACGGGAGCTTACTTTCTTTCTTTCTTTCACATTTATTTATGCTCGGTAATGAAAAAATTAACCTATCAAAATAAAAAACATAATCTAGCTCGTAAATACCGGAGCTAACTATACCGAGAAAAAATAAAATAAGAAAAAAAGTTCAATATCTGAGTTTGCAATTGCCAAAATACAGAAGATAAGCCCTACTAAGGTGAGAAAAATCCGCTCAGTACTATTCGATAAGTCATCAAAATATCAAGACTTATGCTCACATACGTTACAAACACATTTGGAGCCATAACATTAGTCCCAACCCCTCCCATCCCATCCCATCCCATCCCATCCCATCCCATCCCATCCCATCCCATCCCATCCCAGAGCCAGCTATCCCAGCCATGACCTTTGGAGCTAGTGAGCGACCAAATGAAAACTCCGATTTTATATCTTTAGCAATTATTTGAATGGATGGGGTACTGGTTAAGGAGTCAGATAGGTCTGGTAAGACAAAGAATTCGGTAAGTCTGCACCAAAGGTGCTGATATTCACTAATGGCGACTGAACGAGATGTTAGCGAGCAGTCCAATTTCTTATCTCCATCTTCCATTTCGAGTAACCTTTCAAAAGTGGGGCGGGGATGACATTGGTGCGAGGTTGCCTCGCATATCATCGCGATATCAAGAAAATTATCTTTTCATTCTTTTTTTATGACTATGTACTTTTTTATGATCATATACATTGAAAAAGAATCATTGATACACTTTGCCGTGCCTAACAAGAATGCAGAGACAAACATTAAAAGCAAACAAAACTGTCATGAAAAAAGCTGGATTGGACATTCTGCGTTTCTGCACATGCGCGCATTGATTTAAATAAAAGTTTGCAGCCGTGCCAACAATTATAACGAAAGTCTGGTCTTCCAAACAACTTTGGGAAAATTTCTTTCTATCTAAATGAACTTGACAACAAAAATAACAACAACAACAACAATCTCTTTTCCCAAAACTATTATCGCTCTCACAATGATTATAAAACCGTGTAAGTCGTCGGCGAAAACATCAGACACCGAAGGCCTCAGTAGGTAACAGCTTCAGTAGGTAACAGCTTCAGTAGGTAACAGCTTCAGTAGGTAACAGGTTCAGTAGGTAACAGCTTCAGTAGGTAACAGCTTCAGTAGGTAACAGCTTTAGTAGGACGCTGCGTAGGAAAAAGCGATTCGTGTCTTCAATGCGTTCAATGGATACCCTTGCTATCCTCAAAATTATGCAGCCATATATGCCAAGCCAAGGTCAGGTCTAACCCATATTGCCTATCGGGTGATGAATATTCCTGTAGGCTTTCTTGATGGGCATATAATTCAAATGTCTGCGATTTTAAGGCTTGGTTCAGGTTTCAGATTCATAAAACGATTCGTCTAAGGTAGTCATGTCAGAAATTACAGTTGCCAAGAAAGAAGTTTAAAACTCGAAGGTTCGGCATTCATATTCAACGTAAACGTAAGTCTGCATCTCGTGCACGAAGACGGTCTGAAAGTCAAACGGGAGCGCAGTTACAATTCGCTTCACAAATTTCAAGAAAAAAACTCGTCCATAAAGCCGTTTTTCTGGCAGTACGTAACATCATAAGTCATCGTAAAATTTTGCAGCTGAACCAACCTTCCATGCATAGGAAAAAGCTAAATTTGCTTGGTATTGAGTAGACTCCAACTTACTAAATGTTGATTTCCGATTTCAGAGCTGTCGGATGTTAATCTTCTGTGAAACTCTCGTATCGTACCAAACATAAATCGATAAATCAATCCACAAGAAAGATATTGCTAATCTACAAACCGAAAGTGAAGAGCATCAAAAAATTCGATAAGTGCTGCGACCAATGGTAAACTTAAGGAATTGTTGTGAAGAACGAAGTCGATGCACCTAAAAGACACCGGGCTTGACTCAGGCTGAACATATGGCGTTTGTAGAATTACTATTAATTTCAAAAATTTAGGCATTTCAAATCTAGGCACTTCCCCGGCTAAAGTTTTACTTCAGCATCAAGTAATTGTGCAGCACTTTGTTTATTGCAGCACACTGAAGAGAAGGGTCGCGGATGGGCCAGGAATGAACTATAGTTGATTATATTTATAATTGTGATTTGTGAACTATAATTATAATTGTGCAGGATTGGCATATTGCAAGAGCTTTACCTGCAACAGGTGACGGTTTACTGACTCAAATCTGGTGTTTGTATGCTCACGGTGACAGATGGTGTCCTGACCTCAACCGTGCTTGCTTGGACTGTTCACATCTCTGCTACTCGAGTCTCTTTTTTTCTTCGCTTTCATTGTTTTCTCCTGCCCCTAAAGATGGCTTCCTTTTATAGATCGTCTTACCATTTCTTTACCTTACCGTATGCTGCCGTTAATTCTTCAGTTGTATTGCTTTTTTGGTCTTCTTTTCTCTCAAGCAGTACACTAGTCACTGTAGCATGTCGGATTGCAAAAATTGAATGTTACTGCAGTACGACTGATCCAGGCTAATGTAAACACCGGATAACAGGCAGTGGCTTCTCTTATGCTCGGCACAAAGAACGTAAGAAGCCTGATCCTTAATCTGCTCAAACATTAGTTGTCAGTGCCGAATTGCGATGCGCTCCACCCATGAAGGGCTCCAAGAAAATACGCGTACTTCGCAAAAGCGGAACTACAGATCACCACTGCAGTTCTGTAACTGGGTGACGCAGGCGCCTGTAAAACTCGGCTAAATGATCGTGATTCAATGTCATGTGGTGAATTCGTTTCTATGAATACTTACTACCATAGGCTTCTGAACGCCCAACGGTTCTTTTACGAAAGAAGCTTCGTTATAAAATGTGATCGTAAAGCACAAAGGTTCTCTTCGTAATTAAATAACCTTTCAATAATATCCTTTCGCCCAGTTCTGGCAAAGCTTCATTTTTTCTTTTAGCAGCCTTAGCACCACCGCTTTGTCATCCTACGACCCCGTAGGCACAAGAAGGTGTGCGCAAGAAGGCTCTTGTAGATAATATCTCCCACCAATACCACACTGTGACTTACTTCATGAGTCAAAATTCTAGATTTAAGATTCAACTTATGTTTACGCATTACGACAGGCCATGCAAATATGCAGGATGATTAAAAATATATTAATGGGAGGGAGAGCTTCCCGTACCTATGCAAGTCAGACTTGAGGTGCTTATCCAGACGTTTTAGGTGACAACCCGTAACAACCCTTTAAATACAAACTTAGTATACACTAAAAAAAGTTGTAGATAGAAGCCGTTTAATGTGGATCAAGCAGGTACTACTACCTTGTTTTTTTGTGAGGGCACGTGATGTTGGTTAATATTTCGCATTAAGATAAGGCATCACACGTTGCGTGAATTATTTTTTGCTGATTTTGAAGTCTATGATCATGTTGAGTAGATAATTAAGCACGTTAGGGCCAACGGATCTCATTGTGCTACAACCGTACTTTACTGTCCGTGCCTTTCGCGAGTTGAGAATTCTGCTGCTTATATTTCTTGTAAGTCTGGTTTTTACTTGCAAAGCAAAGAGCAATCTCAGAGGCTAAAGTAGATGCTTCTAAACGTCGTATTTGCGACGAAGCGCTGGATTTTTAAATACAATAATTGTATTTAAAAATCCAGCGCTTCGTCGCAAATACGACGTTTAGAAGCATCTACCAGACTACATCTGGTGCCATCAATCCTTAATCCAACGGGATTTTTTCAAGGCAGTAGAAATAAGCCGAGATTCATATACATGCATGTGTTACACTTAAATTCGCGATCACAACTATGTTGGCTGTCCTGACATTGCAGATTTCTTCGTGTGTTCTTTAACTTTTCACTTTATATATAT
>QQSS02213994.1:0-11206 GCA_003687565.2 Craspedacusta sowerbii
CTTCAATTATTTCTGGCGACCAGCTACGACCTGACCTTATAGCAATACTGGAGGATCAGATTTTGTGATGGAATTAACCATCGGTTTCGAGCCTAATCTCCAGAAGAATGCAGAAGGAAAACGCGAAAAATACCAAGAGCTGCTTCGTAACCTGCCTGGTAAGCCTGTGATGTGACGCGCGCTCTGCCAGGCTGTAAAAGTTTAAACTGCTGAGAGCGATGTTCAAGAGGACATCATCCAAGGCACCATGCTTAGATATAGTGAGTGGTGCCGAGGTCTACCGACATGTGTCGTAACAACATGAAGAATATATGAAGTTTAAAAATGATCGTTATTATTATTCCAGATCACGTTCCAGATACCAACATATTCCACATTCCAGATCATATTCCAGATAGCATTCCAGATCAAATAGCTAGCATCATCAATATCTATACTCTGACTTCTAAACAGCTGCCATAACGAAGTCTTTTATCACTCATTATGTCCCTGTGCAAAAAGTCCGCTTCTGTTTAATATGCTTATGAACACGTTTGTGCAAAATATCAATGGATCTGACTTTGTGCAGTTCGGCTATCGCTTTTCTTCATTGTTTTCGCATCGCAACTGGCTACAGTTTGCTGACGATGCTGCGGCCATTAGTGGACTGGAATCAGAAAACCAAACTCTTTTGAACGCCTTTTCGCGATGGTGCAACTCGAGTAGAATGGCAGTAAGGGTAGATAAGTGTCATACTTTCGGCATCATGAAAGTAAATGGCTCTGCAAAGCAAGTGAAGCCGAATTTTTACATAAAAAATCAAAGAATTAAGACTGCAGAGATAAATAGCTCCTTCTCTTACCTAGGCTGATCCTTAAACTTCGACATGTTTTGTGATAGCCAGCATACCAGATTATCCGCGACCTTCTCAAACCTTCTCCAAACCATACACATGCCTCTTCATCCTCGAAACAACATTCTTATCTATCAGAGATGTTCAATCTGCAATAAGCTGGGACCTGACTGTTGGAGATCTAACGGAAACGTGGATTAAACAAACTCTAGACACCAAGCTGTGTAGCTACCTACGACTGTGGCTGGATATTCCGATATCGGGCTCTCTCGATATCATCACGCTTACCAAAAAAAAAACAGTATGGCCTGAATATCTGCCTTGTTTCCGACAAATTCATTCAATGCCAAGTCGCCTACCGACAGTGTCTTGCTAAATCCAGAAACGCTGACGTAACGTTTGTTAAAGAAGCAACTATTTTTGGAAAGAACTTCAAAGCAGACTCCTATGATTCAAACCTTGAAGCACTAAAAGACATCAGGGACATGAGGAAAACAACACTGAAAAATGTTTAACTTCCCAGTCACTCGTTAATAAACTTATCTGGGCATACGCTCTCTCTAGCAGCGCCTATCACTGGTCTAGTGTTCTTGAAAAGATACCAGAGAGCATCTATAAATTCGCGATCCGATACCTGGGTACCGTGATTCTAAACCGAAGGAACACCAATCGATGGGGAACGGCAGTCTCGGGTCTATGCTCTTTCTGCCCAAGCAGGCAAACCTTAGGCCATGTGATAAGAGGATGCCAAGTTTATCTAGCTGAGAAGCGCAACTGGAGGCGCGATTCTATTTTGCTAATCATAGCTCGTGCAGCGAAAGTGCTTCCTTCCGTGACTGCTTGCAGTGATATTGAAGAATGCTCGGAATTTGCGTCCCCATCCACCATTTCGGGCGAGAGGTATCGTCCCGACTTCATCGCAGTTAAGGACCAGAGCATTTTTATAATGCAACTCACTGTTGGGTCCGAGCCCAACATACAGAAGAATGCGACACGAACGCAGCAGCGTTGTAAGCCCCTTATTGACAGTCCTTCGACGAGGCAGTCTGCACACTCTTTAAACTTGTCCGTAGGAGCAGCAGAAATCATCAGCAGTGAGGGCGCAAACGTTTTTGATAGGAGGAAGGCTTTAGGCTTCAATGAGAAGGCATCTGAGAGCCTCCATCGAAAGATAAATAATAAATGTGTGTTTGCACACAACCTATTACATTTTTTGCCAAGGAGACAAGATCTGGGAAGCATCGAAACGTCTGTACTGGTAGGAACGTCGTCATCTGATTTGCCATGCCAGTTATGAGAGTGGCAAACCAGTTTGTATATTTTATGTGTACACGAACTATAGTAGTGAGCACTGACACGAAAAAATTATTATTATTTATTAATATTATTATTATAACAGAACTAACGAGCTCTGTTCATGCGGTGCTTGACAGCTGGTCGATGCTCTAAAGATCGTGAATCTTTAATTGCACTGTCCCTTGTGGCCAAGAAGACCATCCCAAAACACGTCACATCGAGTAGAAGTTGTTTATCAAGTGGAGTCCAGCGATTGTTTAGTCCGTGGCATGTTGGTCAAATGCACCATAGAAACTGTATGTGCCTTCCATGGTGTGGAGAAATATCGGTCGTAAAGTTGTTGACGAGAGTGAAATTTACGGATACATCGGAAAATTTTACCTAAGTAGCAAGACAAAAAATACTTTGTACAAGATAAAAATTTAAAATGGTTTATGTGAACGATGGTTCCTGGTAGCAGCGCTAATCAGAGTAGAACAGGTCCGCTTACACTTACGTGCGGGTTAGATAGTAGTACGATCAAAGATAAATACAAAATCTTTCAAACATCTCTTGGTTCTCAACAGGCATGGGTTAAGCAGCGTTACGGAGTAACAAGTATTAACATCGCGAGTGCCTTGTAGGAATGTCAAACCTTTGTTTTTTTTGCGGTGAGGAAAGGTCAAGTAGCTTGAATTGTAACTTAGGCCTCCTTATGTTTGAGCTTTCTCCTGAATTGTGCCTTACTTACACTGAAGTTCATTTCTACGCCAATCAGGGTGTTGAGGATAATACCACCAACAGACTTTAAGGATCTATCACCGCATGTAACGCGTTAGGTCTTGGCCACATAAGGTTTACCAATTGCACCATTCCTTTGCTCTTGGCGACTGCTAATTATAGGCAAAAGGCGACATGTGCAATGGCAGTCGAGAAGATCTTTTAGGTCCTAAGGTAAAGACTTTCTAGCACCTTTCAGCGACAACTGCCTTAGCAGGATGCTATTGTCATCAGCTACCGAATAAGTTAGGCAGTTTCGAAAGTCATTTATGAACGGCAAAAAGAGCAGGGGACCAGGCACAGAGGACTCTCTTATTGGATCCCAGCAGAGAGTCCACTGTGCTTGTGCGGTTCTTCTGCGCGGAACCTCCATACGGATTAGTCGTGATTTGTTCGACCAGACTTGCAAGGGCTTCATTCTTTAAGTCTTTTAGCCAAAATTCAAACTGCAATTCATAAATTGAATTTATTTATGTCTCTAGGTACAAGAACAGGTGAGATCGCATTGCTTTCTTGAATACTTAGCTGAAATGTCAGCATCTGGTACCATCATTAGATCCATTTTCGAGGCAAATTTTACTAAATTACAGCATTGTTTGAGTGTTTGTGTGTGAGTGGTTTTGTTCGCGGGCGTGTGAGTTTGTGTGTGTGTAAGCCAGAGAGAGAGAGAGAGAGAGAGAGAGTGTGTGTGTGTGTGTATGTGTGTGTGTATGTTTGTGTGTGTGTGAATGAGAGAAAGACTTCAGTTCAACAGCAAGAAAATCTTTCGCTATCGTCGATAGTTTCATACAGGCTTATTAACTATATAAACTTTTCGAACGCCAGTTGATATGAACTGGCGTTCGAGTTTCATTTTCGTTTACAACTCATGGTCGATCCTTATCTTCATTAGAGCGTAGACAGTACTGATTACTGAATTAATTTTGAATGATAGTACTTCAGCTCTCTCCCTCATGCAAGCATTTGCTTGAGTGGCCAGTACGTCTATCAGAGAGAGAAAATCGCCGGTTCTGACGCAGTCACGAGACATCATTGTGACAGGTCATGCTTTCTAATAGCATACTCCTGAGATGCTCCCGACGAATTTATCGACATTCCCTTGACACTCTCTGAGATACACTCTCAAGGATACAATCTCTGGGACACACTCACCGGAATGATGTCTGGGATGTTGGCGGAGAGGAAAAATTACATTATTGACGAGTACGACATCACGGTGTGTGTAAAGTAGACGTGTCATTGAGTTGGAATCCTTGGCCAGTTTAATTCATCCCAAGCTTACTTCAATCATCTATCAGGCTCCGCTAAGGACTTTAATCTTCTTGGGAGTTTACGCTATTGTGGCGAACAGTCAAAAACTTGATTTTTAAGCATTTTAAATATTTCATAATGGACATGAAAGGAATAGTGTCGATGAGAGGCTTTTAAAAGTGGTCTATGTTGATCAAAGTCTTTGGGCAACGAACACATGTCAAAGGCTTTGCAGGGTTGATATGCGTTTGGTGTTATTGCGAAATATTTTTTGAGGCAATTTTGTTGGTTTGGCGTTGCTTCAAGGTGGCGTTGGGACTTGCTTAATCGACGATATGTTCTGCAAAAACCAACTTTCAGTCATTGGCTATTGCAATAGAATCCTCTATAATCCTCTAATTATAAAGTCATGCTTAAATTTCAGGTCACCTTTCTCCTGTTCTACTGGCGCATAGCGAGGAGAAGAATTAAAGATTTCATCATCCGACAAAACGTTTTGAGTATTCATTTCGCTTTTAATGTGTTAATTCATATTTGTTAATACATATAACCCAAGTTCAGTAGATAATAATCAGTTACATTTTGGTCGGCTTCCCGAACTTCGACATCATGAAGTCATTTCTCCAGGTGTGGTGTATCTGTTATTTGATATTGAGTTGCATTTAATTACATATTTTTGACTATGGTCTTAGATGAAGTTATGTCATAATGTTTTATTATTTTTGGGGAGGGATTACCTTTTTTTGACAGAGAATCGAGAGTGAATGAAAGTCAATTAATGTTGCGATAACCGATCTACTATTCGTTTTGCTCTGTTCAGTATCCAACTGACTTTTCAGCAACAGGCTTTTAATTGTTTTGCTACTCAACCATCCTGTTGTGGTGGTTGTTTTTCATCACCGCTTCCGCTAGGCACTGCATTAGATGACTTGGGAAGTAGCGGTTGCACGACTACTCCAATAGCCGTACCTATCGCAGTTAATATGAAATTATTCCGAAAATGTTATGCACGCGCGAGTTCTACGCAAAGTGTCGGCAGAAGAAGATATACCAGTTCCGACAACTGTAACTATATTCTTCAACTAAATCTTATTACACTCACAAATACGCACAAATACAACGCCTAATTATATCATTTGCCTCATTACATCCGAACATAACACACCGCCCCCTACGCAAAAAAATGTTTTCCTAAGCTATAGTAATCAAACAAACATATCGTATCATATTTCCCAAGCCGCTTGAATACTACTTTGTTAAAATTATATAATGTAAATCTAAGTAAAAAAACATGCAACGCCGTATGAAACACAAGATCTCCTAGCAATTAATCACGTGACGCATACAAGTTAATCCCAGAAGGTACGGGAGCTGTGTCAAATTAATAATTTTAAGACAGTGCGTCACATACTCACCATAACGTAGAGGGGGCGCCGGATTCGGCCTCAAATTTGCAGGGCGCACCGCTACCCCAATATTAAATTTACCATCACTGTCTGATACGTAATCAGACGAAGTTTCATAAACGGCTCCTTCGTCGCCGGGGTTTGATACCCTCCTGCAACTCCATTTTAAAAATACCCTTTGGCACCAATTTTAGCCGATCGCGTGGGTACCAGTGGTTACTCACCGTTGCCGTCGTGCGTGGTCACTTGCCATCTCGTATATCGGCTGATTCGCGGATACCACACCTAAAAGGACCAAATAATTTTAAGATTAGTTTCACATGTTTTAAACGTGGTGAAAACACAAGAAATCTAAGTACTACCACTACTAAATGATTATCCCGCACTTTCCGGTCATAATGCGCAGCGGCTCTACATGAGTCAACTCCATTCTGCCCATGGCGAGGCTCGATGGTCATATGATGCGATGATGAGTTGAATGTGGACCCACACAGCACATGCAACGGAAAACGGAAGTCCCTTCCAAACATAAGCTTCGAGGGTGTTAAGACAAAAATTATCTGACTTAAGTACAGGGATAATCGGTGCTGGAAAACTGAAGGAACAAGGTCTTACCACACCTTGTCGAGCAGTTCCTTAAATTTGCGCCCGATCTGCTCCTGCTGACTGTAGGGCATTCTCTTACTTCCACAAATAATTGGTGCATCGCTGGTTAATTCTATCGTATGCTGTACTGGTAATTCAGGAGCCAATTCTGGAGTTCGCGCATATGAACATTAAAAATAATTTTTAACACATCATGTAAACGATGTTTCTCCAATGGAGAGCAATGGCCTTAAGCAAAATCTTTAAGCGAAGCTCTGATGCTTTGTCTGTGTAATGTAAGATTGGGCGGTTTTATTTTTCGGGCTCGACCGTTCCGTTCGTTTTACCGTTCCGTTCGTTTCCGCTCACTTCCATTCCGTTCGTTTAAACCGTCCGTTCCGTTGAGGACATTCCGTTCCGTCCAAATTTTCATCGAAAGCGAACTGTATCGACAGACAACGAACGGCAATGATCGGTAAGCGAACGGTTTGATCGAAAACGAACGGAAAATGGCCGTTCGTTTACCGCTCGTCCGTTCCTTTCCCGTTCGATTGCCTATTTAACCGTTGCGTTAATTTGAATTTTACGAATCGAAATAAAAGCGTGAAAATTTGCCCAAACATTTATTTAAGTTTTGAACTTTACTTCTGTTACATGTTATACGTCAGTATGCATGTCATCAGGGAAAAGTATGACTTCATCCTCTTCTTTTTCTTCATCTTCCTTCGAGTCAGACTGGGAAGAATCTGACTCCTTTTCCTCCTGAGACGGCTTGTGTTCCGTCTTCTCTTTCTCTTTTACCTTGTTTCTCACGCGGTACTCAGCGCTTCTCAGGACGTATATATCTCATCGCTTAATAACGCCCGCAGAAAAGGCAATTTACAAACACGTCGAGAACTTTTAACTACATACCTCCGAAACCACCCTACTGGGATAGAATCAACAGAAGTCACGTATCTCTGTCTTGGGAACACATTTTGCGCCTCTCATTCGAATCCTGTGTTTCTAATTACATTAAAAACACATTGTGGAAACTCCAACATAGATTCCAACCAACATGCGAGCTAATGAGGCGGAAACTGATGAACTTTCACGAACCAAGAGACTTACACAGTCCATTTTTTTGCAGACGGTGCAAGAACATCGAAGATACTTTCGCGCACTGCTTTCTCAATTGCGAGATTCCTGCCATTGAATGGGCACGAGTCTCAGGAAAATTACTAAGCTCTTGACGTTATCCTTCATTTACGTTAGCCCCACTTGCTCCTAAACGACTTTCGTCTCTAGAAAACAATCCCATGAATCAGAAAAAAATTCTGTCAACGTTTGTCTTGTTCGCAGTCCACGATACATTCTTGTTACACTTCTGTAACCACAAATAAAATTTTCGCGATCCACGTTTGGAATTTTTGTCTAAATTGAGCTACATTTAGGATCCTGCGTTTTCTCGAAATTCGAGAAAGCTAAAGACTCTGTATGCTTGCTCAGCTTTATAGCTCGATTTGGATTCTCCCCACGGATATGCTTACGGAGAATAAATGCGCTTATGTATAATCTCTCGTAGCAAAGCGTGGTGAGGGTAACATAACTGACTCACTCAATAACCTATAACTCGATACTTTTTATTTCCGCGACCGTCCAACCAACCATTATACATGCACGATAGCTAGAGATTTTCTACGACGATTTGCGCACAAGATTGTTATCACGGTTTGTACCCGCTAGCCCGTGGAAATGATTCTTGACTCCTGCACACCGACTTGTTTGCAAAACGTGGCGAATTCTATTTGAAATAAGTTGAGGCGTACAATACAAGCACCATTTAAGTAACCATACAGCTGTACGCTGAACAACCATATATACCACTCGGTAAGTACGAGCAACGACCTTTATTTTGTATGCGACGAACGATAAACTTTATATTTTTTTTGTTGCCCTAGGCCTACCCATGGCACAAGCAGAATACGCATAAAAACACACCAGCACCATTTTTGCATAGTGAATCTGTGCATACACTTTCACGGCCATGGATAATGTACTTACAATCTTATGCGAAAAATAGTGATCCAACCTATGCGATGAACTGCCGGGAAACCGGAAAATCAAAAAAAAAAAGAGAGAATTCTTCTGATACTAACTTGATTTATGATAACTTGAATGGAGTGGGAACAGGCTGAGGAAAATTTCGACTGTGAGAAATTTATCCCATAAGAAACGACGAAACTGGCTGCTGCAATGCTTGACTTTATCGCATACTTACTTGAAGTGCACCTGCAGTTTCCTGAACTCGAACGTCAAACGAACGGCATAAACGTCAGAGAGCGATAACAGCTTATATTGTTAAAGTACCAATAAAAGAAGGGTGTGAACGAAAAATAGTGGCTTAACGTGAAAGGAAAGGAAAAGACCGGTTTTAAATTCCGTTCGTTTACCTTTCGAACCGTTTCTTTTAGCAACGAATGGTTTTTCTAAAACGTTCCGGTCGATGGCCGTTGGCAATCGAACGGTAAACGAACGAAAACCGTGCATGCCAGAATTTTTCCGTTCGTTTACCGTTCCGTTCGAAAACCGCCCAATCTTAGTGTAATGACGCACGAACATTAGAGAGATTACATTATAGAGAATTTATCATGGAAGTTGCCTTATTATGTAACTTGCGCGTGCGCGCCAGTTCAGTCAGAAAAACCTGCTTGATCAGAGAAGAGCGTTAGAGTCAGGGTCGCGAGAAACTGTGTTTATTCGCGTTGCCGTTATTTCGGGTCTGAGTAAATCTTGGAAACACAAAGAATGGTGACGGGGTTAGGAGCACCTGCTGCGTTTGACCACAAGAATATGAAATGGACTTCGTATAGGGTTCAATTTGAGAACTTCCTTATTGCTAATGTGATAGCCGATCCAGAAATTTCGCGACCGTATTTGATTACGTTGATGGGAGCACATTCTTACGAGATGTTGAAGTCTCTGTATTTTCCTGATGTACCCAACAAGAAATCAACGGCCGAATTGCTGGACCTTATGAGTCAGCATTTTAAACCCCAAGGCTCAAGATTGCGGAGCAGTATAGATTCTTCAGAATTAAACAGGGACTAGGACAAGGTCTACCGGATTATGTCGCAGACGTTCTTAAAGCGGCGCCAACATGCGAATTTCCTTCGCAGTATTCGCCAGACGCTCTGACAATAGCTTTTGTGCTGGGGTTACCAGACGATTATTCTCAACGCAAACTTCTCTCAGAAGCCAATCTCACCATTGATCGAGCGATTAGCGTGGCACCAGGATTGGAAATTGCTAGTTGCGAATCGTCCAACCTTGGAACAATGCCACTACCTCGGATCGATTATGTTAGCAATTACCGGAATTGCGGATTAAAGCACGTACGGAAAGGCAACAAAGGGCCAATTAAGCCATGCTATAGATGTGGGTCAAAAGAACTCTTTCAGACAGAGTGCCAATTTCGGAATGAAAATTAAAATGTTAAAATGTTATTCCCTCGTGTTTTTTATTATTGAGCTAAAGTTTACTTTGTGCCGTCCCTTCTGGAATTTTTAATCGGTTGCTAAGCGAGAATTTGGAGCGTCAATTATTGACCAATTGGTGTTTTCACGCCTTCTTATTTAAAAGCTTATGATATAGTTTTTCGTATTAGTTGAAAATGATCAAAGCTGATCGAAACATGCCCTAAAAACTTTAAAAAGTTGTCTTTTTTCGGAATGAAAATTGTAATGCTTGTGGCAAACGAGGCCCCGTTAAAGCCGTATGCAAGACCAGCCAACGCACGCCTGGGAAGCGTGGCACTAAAACTGACAACAATCAGCACTTGCATCACATTAGTGGAGAGTAGGACGAAGGAGTCCTTACCTTTGCATCATCAAGGAGTGATGCGCGCTACGTTATTGTGGAGATTAACGGAGTGAACCAGAGCCTGTAATTAGATACCGGCTGTGCGCCTACCGTAATAAATTTGGCAACGTATTTAGTTATCGGTTCACCATCCCTGACACCAACCAGCATCAAGTTACTTTGCTACACTAACAGCCAGATCCCTATAAAAGGGGAAGCGATGGTTCGAGTTTTTTTAAGGGTGTTACTACTAATTGCAAATTATTTGTGGCAGTAGATGGGCATCGCAATTTGCTTGGTAGAAGCTGGATAGAGTTATTGCGAATAGATCTTAACGCTGTATTTTACACGGAAGCAAACACGGTTTCTTCGTATAGTGAGCTGGAGGCAACTTTAATGAACAAGCATCCTACGTTATTTCAGGAAGGTCTAGGACATTGTAGCAAACTGAAAGCCCAGCTACTCTTTAAAGCTAATGCAACACCAAAGTCTTTTAAGGCTCGTACTTTACCGTTTGCACAGAAAGAGCTAGTTGAAGCAGAGTTAAACCGTCTTGTCCAACAAGGGGTAATTGTTGCGTGCCGGCTGCCGTGTGTTTCGGGCAAGGCAGTGCGTGTATCCTGGATTGTCACTATGGCATCCTGAGTCGTGTGAAGAGCGGAGGAGATTGGTCTTTGTTGCTTTGTCTTTTGTACTAGTCTATTGTGTGGTGTGATTATTAATGATCGGTTTTGAGTGAAGGATGGGTGCTTGTGTTTTTGAGAGAGATGGGAAACTTTAGAGTTGGTGAGAAGTCGAGTTTGACCAAGGTTGCGGGAACCGTGAGCTCTAGTTTTTAGAGAGTTTTTAGAGCTTGTTGGTGGCTGCTCGTTTGAAGTGTAGGGGCCATCCGACTCTTGTTGTTGTTTGAAGATTTCAGTGGAGTAAAGAAGTTTTTCAAGATTCAGTGCAGTCGTAGCGTTTTCACTGTCTATATCGCTTCGCGTGCTATGCTTGGTTTTGAGCGATCGTAGCATTTTTTATTACCCCGACGTGACAGCCTTCTGGGAAAGTTCGATTATTATCCGAGATGATATCCCTTCTCTGATCATTTATTGAAGTGCAACGTGGGAACCAAGTATAGAATGTCTGCTCGTTCCTTACGGAGACAACGGCAGGGACATATTTTAAATTTAGAGAAGCTTATCGCTGAGGTCAGGGATGCCTCGGACATTTCTGTGGAGTCTATTTCATTTCT
>QQSS02214005.1:0-11206 GCA_003687565.2 Craspedacusta sowerbii
AGATAGATAGATAGATAGATAGATAGATAGATAGATAGATAGATAGATAGATAGATAGATAGATAGATAGGTAGATTACTGACGAAAAGAGAAAATGAAACGAGATAATGAAGCTTAATGTGCTGATATCTTCGACTCCAGCTGTGTCTTCATTAGGCACGCGTCTGCATAATGCAAACACCACTAAAATTCTCCTCAAAAAGACTACTAAAATAGCTTCTACGTTAGTACCAACATGTACATTGTATCGTGAAAGACAATGAAGTGTAAGCCAATAAGTGGCAATAAGTTGGGCATAAACACAAATATGCTTCCTTATGTCTTCGTGAAGGACTTTAGGTAGAGGCATTTATTCTCGGACATAGGCAAGAGCAAAAAAAGTTAAGTTTATTAGCGAGTTAAAGCCGGAGGAACTTCATATCTTTCTATTTAAAACATATGATCGGAAAAGTGAGTCCCCAAAATGTACCCAAACATCTGCCTACAAAACTTTCGCCTTAAAAAAAATGAATCCTTCAGATAAGTCCCGCCGTTAGCTGGGGGTGCCTCCTTGATGTCAAATACCTGCTTGTTCGCCTAAAAATCATCTGAAGCTTTCACAATAGTTGAGGATTTGAGAAACTATGTAGTGTCACATGTGGAGTTGAAAAACGATGCCTTCTTTACCATGTATTTCTCTTCTTCATTCATGGTATTAGTAATATAGCATGTAAATTGAAGGGTCAGAGTATAGATTCCGTTGGACATGAATGACATCATGACCTGACTGACCAAGATGGTCTCATCGCAGGACCCATGCTGATGAAACTTAAACCTGGGCACATCTCCAACCAGAAAGTAAACATACAGCTCACGTAGCTTTCTGCAGTCAGTCCAGTTATAAGCTCTCGAAGACACAGCAAGAACTCCATAGTCCAAGGCACCCTTTGCCATGTCGTATAAAGGATATCCAGTTTCGGTTAAATCCCAGTTGAATTCGGATTCGTCAATTTCATTCTTTAAGGTTTGCCCTGTCTTTTGTAGTTATAAATGCAACGATCTCTTGGACCCCTTTGTTTCATCTCTCTTCAAAGCCTCCATCAAGTGTGACACGTGAACCTCCATCTCATACGTTTTACACGTGCGCTATAGAAGAGGGACATTTACAATGGTTGAGAGAAACTGAATCGAACCAGTAATCCTCACGGCATTTGGACTCGTCCTATCACAACATACAGCAAATATTGCTCTACTAAGTCGTAGTATTCAATTAGTTGAAGTACGTCTTCAAGTTGATCAGCCGTCGGAGCTTACACAACACCATGCAGAACATCGCCATCTCTCTCCAATTCCAGTGACGTAGCCTTGACAGCCATTCTTTCAATCCTTACTGTGATCTTCAGAAGATCCTCTACTTCTTTAACTAGCCTTCCATCAAAATCGATGCAAAAGCTTTTTTTCTTTCAAACTCTCCTTCATATTTACACTGAACTGCTCTTCGATATGAGAGCGCAGTCTTGAGACTTTTTTAATTAGCGCAGAAGGGTGCTATGAACATGACACTACACTACTCTTCAATCTTTCCGGATCTCTTCTGAGGAAAAGTAGACCTTTAGGCAGCAGCATCTTCTAGAGCTACCCCAGCCTTGTTGCAGATGGCAGCTACAATTGATGTCTGTGAGCGAATTTCAACTGTATCCGGGCACCGGGTAGACACAACCGAAGTTCGTTCAATCAGATCCTCGTAGCTGCTTCAGACCATTATAAACAAAATACTCGTAGAAAATGAATTTTAATGTACCGTATTTTCACACATGTAACGTGCGCGTTGTATGTGTTCTTCCATACCGCGCACCCCTATGCGCGTTATTTTCGTGGGCGCGCTATTCCGATATTCTTTTTCTTGAATTCCGTTTTTTTTTTTTTAAAGTATGGAACTTAGCACTCCTGGGCATATCTCATATCCTGTGATGACCAAATTTTAAATTCTGTCTACTATATTTAATACTCATCACAATCAATATTTATTTCACTACGTCTGAGCCAGATAAAAGGATACTTTCGGAAACCAAGTGCCTCCATCGGCAAATAAACAGCTTCCTGACGAAAATGGGATGCCATGTTGAAACCGAAAAACATCAAGATGTAGAGCCACAAGTAGCAAGTAAGGATTTTTCCTAGGTATAAAGCTACAATAACAAGATTCTTTGCGTTTGGTATAATATTGCTTTCAAAAATCAAAACACTAAAACATACCTGGCCTTTCTAGATAAACAATGTCTTTGAAAAAACGGTACCGGTAATTACCTATCTATATAATCGAAGATGTGTCTTTAAGCTAAAAAAGTTTTAGTGGAATTATTGATTTTCATCATACGACTCTGGAAAGTCCGATGCTTCAGCGCTATGATCGTTAAAGTTACTCAGAACTGCTTGCACACGCTGTTCCCTGACTTCTGAACTGACATCGTCGTCATCGTGGTCACTGCTTTCATTCTGGTAATCTTCATTGTCCGCCTTTCTTTGTTTCTCAATCAATCAAAGGAAAGGACAAGGGACAGATCCCTGCACTTTAACATACTTAGTTTATTTCAAGAGTTCATAGCGACTCGACAGTTAGCAATGATTGGTATGCGCGGTATATGCGTGGGCGCGCTATACGCGTGAAAATACGGTAATTTGTTTGACTTATAATCATTGCTTGTCTTGAATATATACGTAGCGTATATCAAATTTTAATGAGAACCAAAAATACCACCAAACCTATTAAGAGGTAGTAGATCTTATCTATATCTATATCTATATCTATATCTATATCTATATATATATATTATATATATATATATATATATATATATATATATATATTTGTATATATATTTGCTTCTGAAGTATGCGACAAAAATTCCTTCCTAAAGCTTGACCATAATTATTATCCGTTATAACGGATCACTCATACCTTCTAACAAGATCACTATTATTCTCATCTGAACAAATCTGCAGGTAACTCAGTAAATACTGCAACGTCGGTCTTCGCGTTCATTGCGTTTAAGCCACTGATCTCTAATAAGAGATCAGTAGGTTGACCCAGCAATGAACCCTTTCAGATCTCCCTTTTCAAGTCGCGTTCCAATTTTCCAGTCTTCAGTTGCGCATTTCAAAAACAGCGGGAAGGCAACTTGGGCACCAGGAAAAAAATGAAACAAGGCACCGGTTGCGGAAACAAACGATCAGGCTCCCATTGTTCCTGCCAGCCAATTCTCAATGCCGCTTGGCTAAAAAACCTGTTTATCCCAGCTAAACCACGACGCCATTTGACCACAAAGACCTCCAAAGAATCGCAGCATTGAACGCGTCGGGTACTGCAGCTGGCTGTTACGATAGCCTTGCAGGCCTGAAATGTTTTTGTTTCACGCGGTGTAAGGAGGCAGCTACATCGGAGTTATCAATCTCAAGAAATCTTGAACAGGACTTTGTATTAGTCAGAGAGTCTCTAGACATGACAGAAACTGGTTCGCCTGGAGACCGCGTTGTAGTTTTGCCGGTTGACGATTCGGACAATAGCGAGCGCGCTTTTGATTACTACTTCAACACATGCTGGCGAGGTGGCGATCGACTCGTGCTCATACACGTGTTTGTTCCACCACCGTTGCCCTTGCTTTATCACGAAGCCATCCGACACACGGATGAGTATGGTCAATCGGTTTTAAAAGGCGCCGAGAAAGCTCGACAAATGATGATTCATTACCAGTCCCGATGCAATCGGTTAGGGATTAAAAACGAAGTTCATCTCATGACGCTTAAATATTCCGTCGAACAAACTCTGATGCATGCAGTCAACGAACTCCGACCAACGCTAACCGTGCTGGGATGTCGAGGACTGACGAAACAACAGCGTTCGGCGCTTGGTAGCGTCAGCGATTACGTTGTTCATCACTCAGAATATCCTGTTATTGTGGTACCCCCTGCGCTGGGTTTGAAGCAATCAGAAAGCCATGGAGGTTCTGCTCAGGCTAAAGAATGTGAAAAGTACGAGAGACTTTATTAAGAATCTGCTCTCATATTTCTTTCTGAGTTAAAAAGTGACATTTTAAAGATCTCTTTCAAGTCTTTGGCCGTCTTTGAGCAATTAAACAATTTAATGTTGCGCCTGATTCCCGTCGTATATTTGACTGCTCTGTGACGTTTAAGTTGTTTTTCGTCTAATTTTAGTGCGATATGCAATTTGGTTTTCATTGTTGTTTTGAATGATTGTGAGATATATGACTAATGTAAGGATGAAACTAATATATCATTGAAAAACGTTCGCATTAACGTCAATTCCTGGCTTTTTCTATGCTGCAGCTTTTTTCCTGTAAAACGCAATTGTCTGTCATACTGTTCAGTTTATACTTATTGGCTAGCTCGGCGTTGTGCGTGCGTATTTGTGTGTGTGTGTGTATTCGGTGCGAAATCGCTTTGTTTCAGTGACAAACATGTATTAATAAACAAGGGGTGGCATTGACCAATCATGAGGAAGTTCCACGTGGAAAAACACTTACGGTTGGATTATCACACACTTGCGTAAGGAATAAATAGGTTTAGCAGCCGATTCTAGCTTAGTCGGACAAGTGTGCGACATTGCTCTGTCGCGGTATTTACAAACATCTATGAGCAAGCAAGGGTAGCATTGGCCAATGTTGGACGAGTTTGGTGTGGAATGGCGTTTGTTGGAATATTATTAGCTTGAACAAAAGCGATGAAAGAACTCATTAACCGAGCTGGACAAGTTCTCAAGATAAGATGTTATATCCAATTTCTATGTCAATATGAAAAGTGTATAGTAAATGTATAAATATCCGATTATATCCGATTTCTATGTAAATATGAATAGCGTAATGTAAATTTTGTATAAATGGATCCCGTTACAAGAAACAAAAGAGACAAAAAAACATGAAATCCTCTCGAAACAGCAACAAGTAGACCAAATCAAGTGGTTAAGGGTAAAAAAAATATAGTTTATGCTAGCTGTCTTCCATGTCAAGAGAGTGCGCTTACTTCCATTAAGGTTTTCGTAAGGTCTAGCACTGCATGATTTGGTTTTAAGCGCCTAGGTGCATCCGACCTTTGGGTGACCAATTCCTTGATATAGTGATATAGGCTATATTGGATATAGGATATATTGTGATATAGGATATAGGATTGTGATATAGGATATATTTATATAGGCTGCGTGAGTCCGTGCGTGTGTTAGCGTGTATAGAGAGTAGAAAGTCGCTGTAACAAGTCCTTCGCGTTGGGGTTGGATTTTGACTCTTTTTGCCGAGTGTTTTAGGTTGGCTATTGCCGATTAAGCTTTGGAAGTCTTAATTGAAAGCCGGAGATTGAAATGCAACGCAAGAACGTTAGCTTTACATGCCTTTTGGCCGCTGGAGCATGGTTTACTCCATGACTCCAAAACCCTGATCACCCGCTCAAAGCTGGTATCTAGTGTTATCTAAAGGAGATGGGCCCCATGCCGCCTAAGAAATCACTTGTTGTCAACAAGTTGTTGATCCAGCGCTCGTCCGATGATGATTTTTGCAGGTGTTGATGCGATCTGTTAGCAATCGAATGTGGCGCATTTGCATCGAACGTAATCGAATCGTAATCGAATGTTGTTGCGTGCGATGATTTTGCATCTGTTGCAGGCTATCCTTTCGAAATGGAATTTTCAGAAGGCGACCCATGATCGACCAGCACATTGTGCGCAACTGGTCGTGACTCATGAAGCATTTCGCAGTAGTTTATTTTAGCAGTAGCTTATATCATATGAATCGTATGACATATTTCGCGGCAGTTGGTCCGCAGCGGCTATACTATATGTGCTAAAATTTGCTGCATTTGATCGCAAAATAAAATGCAGAGACTTGCCAGTCACTAATCACTAGTGCAAGATTAGCATAGCTGGATTGACCGAGATTTGGTCCTTACGTCGCATAGATCTAACTGAGTAAGGATTGCCCACTGGTGTGGTATGTGGTAGTATGGGAGTAAAATTAGTATACTAGATGTTGCATCACTATGCAACCGCGGTAGCAGTTGCGTAGAAGTTTAGCAGTTGTATAGCCGCGTAGTAGAGTTTCGTAGAAGTACATGGAAGCTTAAGCCTTATAGTGTTTGTGGATCAAACAGCTGCTATTTTACTAATGCTTGGAGTTATCTTGCTGACTGCTCCAATATCATTAAAAATTAACCAGTGTTCTTTGAGTCTTTCCCGATGTTCTTGAAGTAGCAAAGGTGGTTCCAATTTATAAATCTGGACTAGAAGATGTCTGCAGTAGGTAACTATCAACCGATATCTCTCGTGTCGAACATTTGTAAAATTTTAGAGAAGGCCATGTAAGGGCGTGTCTACGCATTTATTAAACGATGTATGATGCCCTGTGAGTAATGTTTCCGAACGGGCGCAGCAGAGCAAATGTGAAATAATTTTCAGAAGGAAGAAAAGAAACTTTCTATTTTCTTTGTAGTGGTTTCCCTCGTTGATTTAACGTCGGTTCGAATGTAGATTAGAACGTCATTTAGAATTTATTTTGGAATGTTTCGATCGTAATCGTGGAAAACGTTTGTCTGCATTTAGTTTATGACAAGTTCTATTTGTAAACTGTTTGATTTAGAAATGACTATTATCAGTTAGTGGAGTGATACACCTCAATGAAGTGAAAGCTCAAATATTTATTGAAAATGACAAAAAATGTTGTCGAAACATGTCAAGACCGACAAAGATTAACTTCCTTCTGAGACTTACGAATAACAATTCGTATTCCGCATGAGCCATTCAACCAATCAAGCATTGCTAAATTTGTAGGTACTATAAGTGACGTTGTGGATGGTGGTGTTTTTGTTGGTGGTGTTTTCCTAGATTTGCAAAAGGCTGTTGATACTGTTAACTCCTAAATTCCCTTAGAAAAGCTCACAACTTATGGCATTCGGGCTGTAAGTGATCAATGGTTCGAATCTTATATAAACCGGGGAAAACAATAAGTCACTATTGAGGATGTTGAACTCAGCAAAATTTGACTGTGGCATTCACCCAGGATCTGTCCATGGCCCACTACTTTTTCTGTTATACATAAACGACATATACCAGGACATCTCGTCTGACATAATGCAACATTTTCCTGACGACTCCACGATGTTGTACGATGGTCCATAAATGAGGAGCGAGAGAAGTACGATGTCTCTAGAGGTATTATCATTTTAAGAGTGTCTTTGTGCAAGCAGATTATATGTTATTGAACGCAAGACGGACGAAGTCCTTTTTCGACCCAGAAGTGACACTAGGTTAGCCTTGCAAGTTCAAAAAGCAAAGATGCATTCCTTACCAACAAAATTAAATAACTGGGCGTAATCTTTGATTCCCATCCATGGAGAGCTCAGATCGCTCAACATGCAAAAAACTTAAGAAGATAACATGGTCTGCTTTCGAAAATTCGCCATTATGTTGATGCAAGTACAATAAAAAGCATCTGTTATGTATATCATTCCCGTATGACCTATGGCTGCCTGGTTTGGGGATTAAGCAAATTACAAAAACAGTCTGTCAGATTATTACTTTCTAAGAATATGCAAACCTTCCTAGGGCTTACTTTTACGCTCCGAATTTTTGCCCTACTTTGCTCGAGTGGAACAGTCACGAACTGTCTAATAAATTTGATTAACTCTTTGACTATTATTGTTTAAGCGTAGGTGCTAAGTCATGCGATGTACACAAGCTTTCTATACCCACTAAACGCACTGCCCACTATGACACTCTACCCACTGTCAACACACTGAGAAGTATGGGTCAAAGAACATAAAACTCATGGATGGGGCGCTATTTAATTAGCATAAGAATTGCTTCTAAAATTTCCTAATAAAAAGCATGCCTGCAAGAAGTAGTTTAATACCCCACTACTAGCCAAGTATACCTGGCAGTATATACAGTGTTGGTTCTTTCATATTAAGCATTTGAATTTTATTCAGATATTACGTCGGTTCTGGGTAATTACTATAATGAGACGCGAAACTTTTAGTTTTTGTTCCTGTCGACTTAATTTAATCGCTATCACGGACATGGTCATGTTTGATAAACTTTTATAGTTAATTATTATAGTTAATTATTCAGATATTACGTAAGTTTTGGGCAATTACTGTAATGAGACACGAAACTTCTGGAATGCACTTCTTTTGACTCTCCTTTTTAATGCATAATCAATCTCATTCTTGTATCCACACTTTAGCTCATGGTATGTATCACCAACGCATAGAGGAACACAAGCAACAGTCGAGCTCAATCGGTCAACACTTGGCTACTGATCAATTGCCGATCGATTTCGATATTCACGCCTGCTGCACAACTCTGCGCAGGTGTCGCTCCAAATGGGAGTGCCTGTCAATTGAGAGCTTGATCATCGCGCACCATAAATTCGCCAACTCACTTAACAGACAGTCAGACTTGATTAAGTTGAAGATGTTTTAGCTCGACTTCGAAAATGTGACTCTGGCGATGTGTGCTCTGCTTGTTTTTGTTTTTCGGGTTTTTTGTATTCTTTTTCGTTTAGTCTGAAGATGGTCCAAGAAAGGACCGACACTTCACAAAAATTATTAGCTTTAATCAGCATTGTTGTTTTGCTTATTCAATCAGTCTGACTGAGTAACTAACTGACGGACTGACTAACTGACGGACTGACTAACTGACTGACTGACTGATGGACTGACTGACTGACTGACTGACTGACTGACTGACTGACTGACTGACTGACTTACTGACTGACTGACTGACAGACTGACTGAATAACTGACTGGATGATTGACTGAGTGAACAACTGACTGGATGAATGACTGACCAAATGACGGATGAATGACGGAGACGGTCTTCTAAGTGTTAGTAAATAATTTTTTTTCATTTAGAATGGAGATTGTCTCGAGTCAAGCTACTAGTGGTAAAGTAACCTACATCTGCATACGCTTACATCCCCTCGTCCTTTAAATCCTAGCACTGTCTCTTGCTGAAGAGCAGCGGGTGGATACTGAATAAGTAACAGCCCATGCTTGTTTAGTACAAGATGCTTACCTACCTATCAAACTTGCAGACTTTTTACAAGCACATGACCCCCTAGGATGCAACTGCGTAGCCTCTAGGTGAGTACAGGAATTGATCTGAAGACGTCCCTACTTGTGCCTAGGAGAGGAGATCAAGTCAGACAGATAATAAGAAAAGAAGGAGAGACACACAACTGAAGTGGACGATCCATGTGAAGAATCTCAAACCATGACATTTGATGGCTTTTAAATCATTGGTCATTTCTTAATTACTAAAGACGTTAGAGTAAAGAATCGCCACTCCTTTGCGCCACGAAGGTGCAAAGTCTACGAAGCAGAAATCCTCAGTAAAGTTTTTTTTGAGCACCACAGAGAAGTGTCTCTGAGTTCAAATTTCACTTTGTCCCAAGCTCATAGTGTTTTTTTTTAGCGTTGAATTGACTCAATCAGTTCAAGAATGCTTCAGGCTTCCTGGCAACATATTGCGGGTTATAGTACGGGTTGAATTGTGAATACTGCTGAGCTGGGTAATATCCTTGTGCCGAAATTTGAGCTCTTGCCTGCACTGGCTGAACGTTGGGCATCCCTTGCTGTTGTTGCATGAGCTGGGCCCATGCCTGGAAGGTCTGCATCACGGGAACATCACTCCTGGAAGTCCCAGACACTTGAGAAATAGTCTGGGGGACGTGCGACGCCAATTGATACTGATACTGACTCATGGCTGCTGGGGCCGCTTCCAGGTTGAGAATATTCGCCTTTTTTTCACCTTTCTCCCAATTCTGCTTTGCCCTAATCACTCCAATCTTGTCGAGGTTTTGTCCAAAATACGGCATCCTGCTTCGCCGGTGACGATTCAATTCTTTTCTAATCACTTTTTCAGGACCCTTGTAAGTCAGGCGTCTAAGTCCTTCGTTGCTTTCGGCAGATCGACGATGCTTTAACCAGATGTTTTGTCGCGTAAGAACACCACTTGCGCCTGTGTACGGATCACCGCCCATGGCATCGAAGTAAACGTTCCTATGGCGAGCGGCCTGGTTTAATCTGGCAATCTCGGATCTTTTCGCCATTTCATCCACGGAAATCGGAACGCCTTCGGATTTCTCGGCGCCGGTCGTAGCTGGTTCTGCCATTATGGCCGCACGCGTTTCCTTGGAAACGTCATGAAGAAGAGTGTTTTTCGCCTGTTGCCATGAAAGGAAATCGTTCAGGGCCGCGTTCGGCAACGCTGGTGCAGATCTTTCAACCATGTTGTGCTGCCCCAAATCTGAACGCGCGTTCATTGATTTCTCGCTACCTCCTAAACCAATATCATTTGGTGTAAGTCCAGCGAAGTGACTTCCCAGATTTGACCGTGGAACATTAACAACCTTCACTGGTGCAGCAGGGATCAATGACCTAGTCTGCTGAAAAGTTGCTGGATTTGGTAGCATGCCACTTGGCCTCGGTATAACTGAACGAGCTTGTATGTCCCTCATGGCGGCTTGGTAACCCTGAGCATAAGCATTTGCAATGTCAAAGAACTTGCTGTGGTAGGTTTGGTACTCAGCAAGCTGCTTTTCGCTTACCTTTTGCGGAACCACTGTAGGTAGCTTCGTCTGTTCGGCAATTTCACTCAGATCTTGTCCCAAGTATGGAGCATGGCCGGCGAAACACCGCGACAATGTCGCCACGATTAAGATGACATACATGGCAATTGGATAAATCCTTCTCACGCTCCGCTGTAACGTGCTTTTATTCAAGTTTTGAATCAAATTCGTGCTGCAAGAAAAACTGTAGCTGTGCTCGCCACGCTTCGCTGCACTGGCGAACCCATACGCACGTACGCATAAAGAAACGCAGGTAATGTCGTTGTTTACAACGTTCGATGCTTCGAATCGAAAAAGTTGCGCATTCCGCTCAGTTGGATATCAGATGAGCATACCTTGCGCCGGGTTGCTTCTGTATAAATCATTTGTTTGTGATTACGATTTAGACCTTTTTTCTGTCTTGTTATTAGCAAAGTTTTTGCCAGGATTTAATAGTTTCGGTGCCCCATAAAACAGGAATTTCTAGGAACACGCCGGTTGCATGTGGTTTGCAGTTGCCAGTGATGGGCACGTTTTTCCAAAAAGTAACTAGTTACAGTTACTAGTTACTTCTCCCGAAAAGTAACTGCGTTACTAACGGAGTTACTTCTAACAAA